>MU204440.1:3821062-3862766 GCA_017309775.1 Paedocypris sp. Pulau Singkep
CCAGCGCTGACCAGAAATATCCGTGGAACAGCGTTTGCACCGGGGGAATGCTGTCTGCGACCTACCGGAGTGCATGGACCTGTTTGCCATGCATGACCAGCGTGAGTGTAACATTACATGAAAATTTATTGAGGTGTGCAGCTGGTTCTCCAGGCCCTGTCAATGCGCTGACGTCACGGCCTGTTGATAAATACCACAACGTCCTCGGCAGCCGTCATCAAGCCCTTCAGGGTCGGCGGCAGCATTCATTATTTTTTCACACGCAGCACTTACGCTTTGTTCCACCTGTTACGAAGCCCAAACATGATCGAGTTGCTTGAGACGGATTGAACATCACACCTCTTTATCATCCTTTTGGTTTATCGGGACATCCAGCACAGACGCTAAAAGAGTTAAGGGAAACACAGTTGTCCTGTTGTTTTTGAGAACACAGTTTTGGCTTTATGAAAAAAAAATATGAATAAAAAACTGGGCGAATAAGAAAAAGGAAAACTTGAAACTACAAAATGATACATAAGCGGTAGAATGAAGTATGGATTGTTTGAATCCTACTCTGAGTAATCTGTTGTAACATGTATGTGATACACATAAGCAACTCAATCCATGTGAACATGATCCAGACGATCTGCTGCAATATAAACAGAGAATCAGAATGGGATAGAAAGGGGGTTGGTCATCTGAATATTTCCAAAACTGCTGATCTACTTGGATTTTCACACACAACCGTCTCTAAGTTTAAGTAGAATAATCAGAAAAAGAGAAAAAATTCAGTGAGCGTAAGTTCTGTGGGCGCAAATGCTGTTCAGGTATACACTGCGATACACTACGGAAGCAGAAGACCCCACCGGGTGCCGTTCCAGTTTTGAAGGCAAAAGAGGGGTTCACCTCGGTTCATAAGCAACTTAAAATTTCACTACGCTCTTGAATTTTGGACTGTTTCTCTTTAAAAGAAAAAAGTTTTCGTACTATAAGACGCACCAGATCATAAAGGAGCACTATTAAAAACCATTTATCTCTTAGCTTTCTTCACACATAAGGCACACTTTATTCCAGATCACGACATATAATTTTATAACAATTCTTAGAGCCTTATATTCTGAAAAATACAGTACAGCAGTTCAAAGATTAAAGCACGCCAGCTCGACGAATTTTACCATTTAGCAAAAACAAGAAGTTATATTCGCGGTATCTCAGAAATGGCGAAAACAGTCGTTCAGTGACAGAGAAAAAAGATGTGCGCATGTTATCTTGTCGAAGAGATGCTTATCGCAGGACGCTGGTCGTTGTGAGCCACAAAGGCTAGACCCCATTACTCCCGCTGGATTGTTAATCATGGTAAGACAAAGTGTTTAACTGGCCCCAGATCAGCCCAGAAAGTGTCTACAGCCCTTTCCTGCATCCTCGCCTGTTCTACCGTCTGACAGCTCATTAATCTCCCTTGGCTGCAATCCCTCCTCCCTGGTGACAGAGCCTGAGCCAGAGCAGAGGATTCCCCTATGGCTCGGCAGTGTCCATCCCTGCTGGTCCACCTGTCTGAATCAAACACTCTCCACAGGCAAAAGACTTGTCGCACAAGACGGTAAAGGCCAGTAAGGGGGCGATGGGGAATCCTGCGGGCGATAAAACAAATCACTTCCTGTCAGGGTGTGTCTTTGCGGAGTGGGTGTTCAAATGCGTCTAACTAGGTGCTGAGAGCAAGGCCTCTAAATGAGACAGGACATGAATAAAGCAGCGACTGGCTTCGATTGTTCGTGGGCAGACAGTGCTGAGGAATCTATCACAGGAGATTGGCTGGGTCGTGGGTGGACCTTCACTAAGTAAAAAGGCCTTGTGGTGAGATCTGAGACCGGGTTCACAAAGTCTCAGAAAATAAATATAATAATCATCATGGCTATTTTTCCAATAAGAAAGCTGTGTTATCGGCACTGCCGCATCGACTGCGGTGGCAAAACCAGATTTACACAGTAATTTAGAAAAGTATATTGGAAAACAAAATGTGTTTTTACAAAGCAATGTTTTTAGAACATTATGAAAACAAACTACAAACATGTATATGGATTTAAATTCATATTTAGAACTCAAAAATAGATTTTTTGATTTACTTTTTCCCCCCTAAGAGTTGAAAAAAATTAGATTAGAGTTGTAAATTAGTTTTAAAAAGATGCTCCAATCGATTTTTCTCATAACATCATATTATTGATACAATAATCCTCACCCTTTAATAATCATCAATCTACGGCATGTCTCTTTGAAACCTAATAAATAAATAAAAAATATTTGGCCATGTCTAGATGAATTAGCATAAAATAATAAATAGCATTTTTTTCCCACAACAGTGTTCATCTTGAGCATTGATCCCTTTTTTAAACGTATAATTTTACTTAGATATTAACATCACGCTGTATTTTATATACATACAGTAAAAAAAAATCCTGTTCGTTTGATATAAATAACCAATTCAGATTTCCAGTAGGCAGGGAGCAAAAACATGGTGTTTGAATAGAATTGTGACTTACATTAACCACATTTATATATATATTAATTAATGTTCAAATTTAAATTTAAATTGAGCAGTAGAAGAATAAGTCTAACCGCTTCATATTTAACCACAAGAGACGAAAAAAAATCAAAAATAAATTTATAGCAGCACATATATACAGAACTTTTGGCCTTTCCAATTGGCACTAACACCATGAGACAGCAAGAGAATTATTACTAAAGGGTCACATCTGGTTTTGAGATTGGCCTGAAATGGCAAGGAATGAAAACGCTGAACCTGTGAACTTCCTCATTTCAATCTGTTACACTCAGTTAAGCTCTACGTGCACTTGAAGATGGGGACAGAGAAGAAAAGGCGGAAAATGAAATGAGGTAAAAATGAAATCGGACTCGCTTCATTTTTCATTTAATGCAAACCATCTCCACGCCCCGCTCACGCACATACACACAGCGGTAATAAAGCATAAACCATTTCAACGTGGCATTTAAACTCATTTTTGAGCAATTTTAAACAGAAGGACTGAATTGCTACACGAGTGACAGAAACTCCGACTTTCCAGATCTCCCACTCCAAAGCCGCTTTCCGGCTTCCGTGCTACACCCATGAAATCTCATGTCGGATTCATCCTGCTCATTATGCTACGTTCACATCCTGATGGTTAAGATAATTAGCATTAAATGATTTCCCGGCTGACAAAGTGGATCTGCAACTCACAGTGAGCAGAATATCCAATTGTTCAAAACATGAAATTTTAAGGGTAATTTGGTGGTTAATGAAGCTGCACCAGTTTAGGTACTTTAAGTAGAGGGGCATGAAAAATGTGATAAAAATGTGATATAAAGTGGCACTGCAGGTGTGTGTTTTTGCTGATTTAAGACTGAAATTGAAATAAATATAAACAAAATATGTAAGAAAGAATATATAAGAAGAATATGTTTTAAGTAATAAATATATAGTCAGTCAGTCATCTTCTACCGCTTCATCCTTTACAGGGTCGCGGGGAGCTGGCGCCTATCTCAGCGTCTTAGGGCCGGAGGCAGGATACACATTCTGGATTGGTGGCCAACCATTAATAAATATATAAACAGATATAAAAAAACAGAATAGTATAAAATATAAAAATATACTGTAATACTATAATACTATTATAACAATTTAGTGATTTAAAATTTGTATTAATGAATGAGGTTGAGAGTCAAAAAATATATAAAAATAAATATTTTTTTTCTGTAGATTTGATTTAATGTTTTGATTATTGCACTTTATGGAAAAAAAAATACTTAAAAAAAAAACTGAAAAAAATAAACCAGAGTACTAATACTGAAGCAAAACTGTGGACTCTCTGTGTTTCTCAAGCTGTGACAAGCTACTGTGAGAGAAGACGGAGTGAAGCTGATTTAGAATCTTTGCAGAATGTGACTGCTGTTCTGCAAAAAATTCACGAAAAAATCAACCTACTCTGCAAATATAGTCAATAAAGTGAAGCTTTAAAATTTCAAGAGTGGTCAATCATTTGGGGGAAGGGGGTCTACTGAATTACCAGTGGAATATTGTTAAAACAGCAAAATCGATATGATCTCAAGTATGAAATACAGCACACACTTACAGTAATTGAGAGATGTTCATTAGCTTCAAGCGTGCTGATGGGTAGCATTGAGCTTAGACTATAATTTAGGTGGATGCGAGCTCTGTGCAGGGTGATGCGTGAAAGCTCTTCACCTGCGCTTCCTTCCTAGATAACGGTGTAGGAGGCGGCGGCGGGCGGCTGAAAGCCTACATTTACCCACTTTGGTGTAATTGCAGCGTTTACTCTCTGATTGTGTAAGAGCTCCATTCATACTGTTGCCTCGCTGGATGAGAGCTTCTGCAGTGAGGTTGATTGCTTTACAATGGCAGATCAAAATATTAGAGTGAACCCTCTGAGCAGACACAGTAAGCGCTTGACTAACAGTTATTATTACGCTGTCTATCAAGAGAACCAATAAAAAGGTTAAATTGTATGATGGGAGGGGAAAAAAGAGCTGTTTTTTTTTTTCCAAGCACTATAATTTGCTGGAAGTTTCTGTATTTCTGTACTGGGATTTCCTCGGAGTGCGGGAAAGATCAGTTTAGCAAAAGCTAACTATTATATAAACGGGAGGCAAGTATAGTAGCTAGAAAGTTAGAATGCCCTAGATTTAATTAGTTTGAGTAACAATTATTATTAGCTTTTACTATTTACTTAATCATCAATTTTTAAGCAAGACATAACTGCTTTATTCCACAAGTTCTCATCTTTTGTTTTGCATAATGTCAATCTTGTATGTCTTTTTTAAAGGAATCTGCATTCGTAAGAAATATAGAATGTATATAATTTTAAATATTATCCGTGGCCATACGGTATAAATTAACCAAGAACAATATTACTCATAGATGTGTGAGTTTATGGGCTTAAGCTGCCCACTGCTCCGGGTTTCTCCGGGTGTGTCTTCACTTGATGGTTAAATCCTGAGCACAATTTCAATACGGTCCCTAGTAGCTAAACTCACTCACTTTCTAGTATATAGTATTTGTGTTGTCCATCATCATTGAATCCCTTTATCTAATGTACAGTCATGTAAAAATATCCTTTGACAACTACAATGTGACATTTACAAAATAAAAAATAACTCCCGGTGACCCAGAAATGGAAAAAGCGTATCTGGGTATAAAAAAAGAGGGCTGGAAATAGTAGCGCAGAAAACATGCACAATGAAAACCAATTGCATAAGAACAGAGCTAGGACAAAATACTACAATTTAATTAATTTATGTAAAAATTATAACTACAAAAATAAGCTATAATATTAATAAGGCAGAAATGTGATGATTTGTTTGGACTGTATTTAATTTTACATTGCATTTCATGTATTATATTCATTTTTCCTCCATGCTTTATTTTTCCTTTGATTGCTTTATTAATTCATTTAGTTAATATTCTTAATATTAGTATTTCACAATTGTCTACTTCCGTCAGATAATCAGTCAATGAAACCATCAAAACCATTAAAATGAAACCCCAAACCAGCATGGCACATCTGTGAGATACTGTAAACTGAATTCCAGTCCGGCTCGATTTGCAGATACATATTTACTAAAACGCAGGCCTTTGGCAATCGTTTTCCGCACCAGTTGGCCCATGGGCGGACAGTGTAGTTAAGAGGTGCAAACCTTAGTCAGGATGAGGAGTGGTGCGGTACAGTTGCGCCCCACGTTCTGCCAACATGCCACCAGGTCCATCACTGACTCAGTTACTGACCAGGAGCCCCCACCTGCATGAGCAACGCTTGGAGCTGCAGGACCCAGCAATGCCCATCTCGAGCTGCCCACTAGCGCAGAAGGCCCTTTGACTCACGTCCATCTGGCCTGCTAGCACGTTAGAATACGCCAAGGTCTGTGAACACACAGCTAATGTCCCGATCTTACCCGGGAGGAGACAGCCATCAGACCCAGAGTCCGGAAAGTTTTTGCGACAAGAAAGTTATTTTTTTCATTTTTTTTTGCTGTCAAAACGACACGTGGTTAACAGAGGCGATGACAAGTCAACATTCCGCCTTCAGATTTTCCCACATGCAGACACAAACACACAAACATGAAAGTTCAATGTTACACCCTGTGTGGGAGTTTCGAGACGCATTATGGTTCACATCTTTCATTTTAAAGATGGCATTAACTATATTATTTTTAAATACTGTTGGTTTATGACATGAGAACTCACCTCATCTACCAAGCCAGACACGTCATCAGCTTTACTCATTCTTTACGCACATTGACGCTTTTAGTGGATTAAATCTGCCCCTTAAACACGTTGTCAACTATTACACTTCCGCTATATTTGTAATGTATTATATAATGCAAAACTTTCTCTTCTTATTTTGTTTGTATTTTGGTTTGAGCCTTTTTTTTATACTTGAATATTTATATTATGTGAGTTATATTTGTCATGTAGTTGCATTGTCAAAATGATATACTTTAAATGTATAAAACTAAATATATGTTTCTTCTTCTTCTTCTTATTATTATTATTATTATTATTATTATTATTATTATTATTTTCTTGAATTACAATTAGAGTTGTTGTACTTGTTATATGAATAAGAGAGAAAAATTGTGATTTTCTATTTATCGTATAGGTACTTTGGCTTTCCGTTGTCAATACTTTAAAACTTAAAAAAAAAAATGCGAAAAATGAGGTAGATTGCGTCAACTACTAAAGTTGGAAAACGCTACTACCATATCTTCTAGCATAGCTACACAATTCTTACTTGTGAATACTGTATATGTATGATTATATGTATAAATGTGTGTTATATGCTTAAATCCCTTGTACAGTATAATCTATACAGTGTTTGCATATGTGTGCGTGTGTGTGTGTGTGTGTGTGTGTGTGTGTGTGTGTTATTTTAGATACATACTTTATCTTTTAAAAAGTATATGTAAATAGGTAAATGAAATGAATTACCGTAATAAAGCAGCTCACCTGTCCAGGACGGACATCCAAACACTGCAGCATCTCTTTCAACATGACTGGAGTGTGGGATGCTTTCTTGCTTTGCCTAAAGGTCTCAAATGTTCTGATAGGATGAGAGTTTAAAAAGACTGGGTCCTTAAAACGTCTTTTTAAATGGCAAAACGTCCTCCAACATCGGGCGAGCGTTCTGAAGCTGTCAAAAAAGCTGCAGTCTGTCCATCTGTGTGCAAGACTGAAGGAACCACAGAGAAAGGGAAGTTCTTTTCTGCAAATAAGGACAACGAAAAGTGTGACAGATTTAACTGTTTGCGAGTTTTGCAGTTTACACGTGTTAATGGGTTAAAAGCTGTATCATATTAGATATTAGATCATATGCTTAATTCAAGAATGTCCTTATGGTGTGTATGCGTGTGATTTATTACCTCATTTTCTTTATGAATGCTTTAGTATTCGATTCGGAAACATGTAGAACCAACCAAACACAGAAAACGAGATCGAGATCGTAACAATAACTAAACAAAATAATGACACGTTAAAGGAGTTTAAACCAATATCACAGAGCTGCAAAGCGTGTACAGCTACAAAAGCTCCCGGAGGAAACAACAAAGTAAAGCTTTAGGTTCCGCTTTATTTTAACACTATTTTAAATGCCGTACTCAACTTTCATTGTTAAGATTTTGATAAACGCGTCAGCGCTTTTTTTTTTTAAATTTAAGATATCAATTTATGAAATTACCATTTATGAAATGAAGCGAAATTAATCTTGCTATTGTTATCTCAACTGGTTTGCCTCTATCAACAAAACACGTTGATCGCTTGTACATGAGCGTACTCTATAGATTAATAAAGCTCATTTCTGTTAATTAATTATGAAAAATAGTTTTAAATAAGCTGGACTTGGCTGATTGAGATTTAATATAAATTCGTACTTCTCGAATTTATAATAAACATTAAAATAATGTTAATAATCACCTGTTTAGATCAAACTCTTAATGTTACTTTTACATTACAATATTTTAATTATTATTTACGATTTCGAGCGTTTAAAATGGTCTAACTTCAACTAAGCGTTCTAACGCAACAGAATCTGTAGGGATACGTCACGTGACGTCAGAATATGATTGTCCAATCAGAGAGAGCGATGAGCTATCGGTTTGGATTTGAAATCTTCGCGCTAAACGTAGTCCGTGCTTTTAATGATACCGATTTAATATTTATTTTAGATAATCGCACAGTTATCTCAAGGATAAGTGCCGTTTTTAAAGGTAGGATTATGATCACACGCATTTTATCGCCGAATCATTGTGCTGCTCTGTGGAAGTGAAAGATATAGGCTATTAGCTGATGTTTTTAGCTCTGCGCTAACTGCGCTAAACCAACCGAGACGTTTTAAGCTTAAAATTGGTTTGTGTTTGTAGTATTTCAGTCGTACAAATCGTTTTTAGTCATACATTTTGCTATAAAGGAAATTATATATTTATTTTGCTTTAGTAGAACAGACGTTTTAATACCAGCATGGTCGAAATGATTCATACAATAACTTGTTGATAATTGTATTGTATTGCATTGATAATTATTTGTAATTTGAGTTCCATATAAGTTTAACGGCAACATGCTCAATAACAGCCTGAAGTTGTGGCCTTATTTTTTTGAAAGTTATGTAATTTACACTCTGATTTTTAGGTGCACATATTAAGGACTTTTTTTTCCTGAGGAGTAATGGCAAATGGAGAGGTGTGCAGCCATGTCAAAGTGGTGGTCCGTGTCCGTCCTTTAAATAAAAGAGAGGAGGATGGAAACTACAGGAAGGTGGTCCATGTGGTTGACAACCACATGTTAATTTTTGATCCTAAAGAAGAGGAAGTGACATTTTTCCGTGGACAGAAGATAGGCAACAGAGATGTGCGGAAGAAAGCTAACAAAGACCTCAAGTTTGTGTTCGACAGTGTGTTTGGAGAAGAGTCGTCACAAATGGAGGTTTTTGAGAATTCCACCAAAGCAATAGTGGATGGTGTCATAAATGGCTACAACTGCACAGGCAAGTCACTCAATCCATCTTCCTTTTTCTTCCTTTTGGGTTTCATTAAGTGCTTGAAGCCAGTAAATCAAAAATTTAAATTGAAAACTGTTCCAAGAATGGTTAAAATAGTTTTTTAAAACTGAATTGATAGCCTCACATAATGAATCTGATGATCTTAGCTTTTCTTGAACCATTTAAATGCCCATCTGCAATTGGATCTTTTTGAAGAGATTGTGTGTTCACAGACCTTATTGTAGGAACTGAGATGATGTAATGATGGTGTTTACAACTTGTGATTCTCTTCCACAGTGTTTGCTTATGGAGCGACTGGAGCAGGTAAAACACACACAATGTTGGGCTCCAGCGAAGCTCCAGGAGTGATGTTTCTTACCATGAAGGAACTGTTTGCAAGAATGGACATGATTAAAGAGGAGAAGGTCTTTAATGTTGCATTTTCCTATCTTGAGGTGAGGCCCAAGTTTTATTGTTTACCGTGTGCATACTTCTCACTTTTAATAGTTTTTAATAGTTAGAATTAACTTTTAATTCTATGTGTAGTGTATTATTGCCTCTTATACTGGAATATGCAGTTAGTACTGATGTTTTTTTATATTTTCTTTGCATTTGTATTACATTAAGATAGAGAAAACTCTTTTATTAGTCCCACAAATGAGACATTTTACGATTACACCAACATAAATGCACTTGCACGTAAAAAAGGATAGACTTACTGTAATGGCAATTACTTACAGTACAATAAGACAATACAAAAAAATTGAAACGAACCGTAAGGAAGACAATGTAGTAATAGTCAATTTTAATTTTGCACATTTCTTCATCATTGTGCTTCTTTGGTTTTTCTCCCACAGTCCAATAACATGCATTTAGATGAATTTGAGTGGAATATTTTCCATAGGTATGAGTGTGAATGTGTCCTGCTCTGTGATTGGTTATTCAAATACCAGTGTCCTGCTAATTGGCTCCAGCTCCCAATGACCCAGCAAAAGTAAAGGGCTGCATAAAATGAATCATTTGATGTTTAAATAAAGGGTTAATGAAAGTTTAGTGTTTTGCCAGGATTAATTTGAGTTTGTTGCGCTCCCCACAGGTTTATAACGAGCAGGTTCGGGATTTGTTAAGTAACTCTGGTCCGTTGGCCGTGAGAGAGGATGGTTCCACTGGAGTTGTAGTTCAAGGACTTACTCTTCATGAGGTACAGTGCAGTCACATTTTCTTTGTGAGGGAGTTATTTTAATCAGCTTTCTGTTAACTTATGAAAGATGCATTTTTTTGCCCGTTGAATAGAATTAAATCAAGGTTTAGAGTTAAAGAACTTGGAAACATGACATGGTAACAAACTCTATCATAACTACTAGCCTAGCATCCAGATCATCAGGTCATTCAAAATTCACTCATGGACAATTTAGGAATAAAAATTGATTAAGGCCTAACAAATTGGGACATTAGGAAAAAAAATGTATGGAAGTCCAATTATTGGTAATACATTAATTACAATATGTTGAGTTTGTCACTGGGAATTTTTTTACTAGGATTTTTTTGTCTTTAGTGCCGCTTTCATTAAAAATGTATTGTTTTTTTTTTCCATTTAAATGTTCAAATGCTTTTTTGATATCATTTCTGTATCAAATCTTGTACTCGTTTTCTCAAGTAACTATTAAATTAATATAAAAATCAATAATTCATAGTATGTGAATTATTCACAATGTAACAGTAAATGGCTAAAAACATTTCCTAACAATTTTTAATTTCAATCTAAACGTTTATGCTTTACAGCCCAAATCTGCAGAGCACATCCTCGAAGCTCTCGATTATGGCAACAAAAACAGGACCCAGCACCCCACTGACATGAACGCCACGTCTTCTCGGTCCCACGCCGTATTCCAGGTAAAACTCTTCTTGACATCTTGTCGTTTGGCCTGGTAAATATCACATCCAGTTTTGTGGAACTGTTTGCTGCATGTTCTGGTCGTGAGTGTGGTCACCCCACATGGGGCCTGTGCACTTTTATTTTAATCCTCTTATTTTGTTATCGTGCAAGCTGAAAATAAGAGTTTAACTTGTGCGAGTTTGTAGTTCTGTGAATTTGTGTTTGCAAAAGACTTTACTATAACCAAGTTATATCTTTCTAACATTAATAAATAAGCTTTTAATTGTTTTATTATATTATTTGAAAATATTTTTTTAGATAAATCATGCTTTATGATATTTATCTTAACTTATATTAATCATATTTGTCCTTTTTTTTTTTCAGATTTACTTGAGACAGCAAGACAAAACAGCCAGTCTCAATCCAAATGTGCGTGTTGCTAAGATGAGCCTAATCGACCTGGCCGGATCCGAAAGAGCCGTCGCTACCAACGCCAAAGGGGCTCGTCTTCGAGAAGGGGCAAACATCAACCGCTCGCTCCTCGCCCTGGGGAACGTCATCAACGCACTGGCAAACCCCAAAGTAGGTCCCGCTCAAGTGCAAATTCAACAAAACTAGTGGGTTTCATTTGGTAATGTGATGTGATGGTGAATTAAATTTGTCTCGAAGCAGCTTGAAACTATAGTTTTAGTTTAGGTGATGACAACAAGAGCCTTGATATCCTGATCTTCTCAAACGTGATTGTGTGAAATGTGAATAATGCATGAATAAGACAGACTGATGAGTTTGTCTTGACAGTGATAGAGAGCCACATGGGAACTCCAGTTTCTTTAGAGTTGTTTGAGGAGCATCTCAGGTTTACGTTTCATGAGGTTGGTTGAGTAGTGTAAGAATCATTGTAAACTACTCAATATATTGTGATCATTGTGAACTAGTTGCTTACCGTGGTTTGGTTAATCACTGTTTTTGGAACTTGCATTGGAGATTCAAGTGTTGTGAATTTTAATTTGTCTTACTTTGACCTTATTTTTTTTCCTTTCTTTTCATCTTCTCCCTATTTCAAAATATCAAAGTCCAGTCCTTAATGGGAACTATTTGTTTTCGGGTTTTTTTAGCAATAGACTTATGCGGAGTAAACATTTACCGTAATCATTAGTTCTTTAAGTTATGCTGAAAATCTATATATTTGCTAGTTGTTAGAATAAATATGGAAATTGTGTCCGGAATTTGAGCATCCTTGCAGTGTTTCTGTAACTCATGGTTGCATGTTTTTCGTGTGTGTCTGTGTGTACGTGTGCGCGTATGTTGGCTATCTATCGATTGTGTATCCAGCCTTTGCCGCAGAGATTTTGGGGTTGGTTTTAATGACGCAGAAATAGACAAAGCGGGTTAGAAAATGAATAGATGGACTTTTTTTAGATCGGACAAACCAGAGGACAAATACCTTTTAGTTTACTGTACTTTTTTTTTTACATAGACAATTATTTTCGGCTGTTTTTGGACCAGAAATGGCATATAATAATTCACTCATAATCCAGAAATAATATGTAATATGTGGAAAACAAAATGAGAAAGTAGACGTTTATAAATGATACATGGACTCAAGGTCCGAAAAATATGGTATACGAAAGTATTTTTGGTGTCATTGTCGTATTATCTCATCCTTTCTTGGCTGTTGGGGTTCTTATTTTCTGCTTCTGGTTGTCTTTGTGTTTTGGACAAACCCAATGGCTTCGTTGGCTCTGTGGTTCAGGGACTGATGCTATCAGAGTCAGGAGACCTGCGAGTCACTTAGCCTAGACTCAGATGTGTACACTTATCCGTCTCCTCGGGCCGCTTCCGTGTGTGTGTGTGTGTGTGTGTGTGTGTGTGTGTGTGTGTGTGTGTGTGTGAGTGTGTGTGTGCGCGATGACTCCAATACGCCTCCACTAGAGACACTGTGTGGTATTGTGTCCCGATTTTCCGAGAAGGTTTGAGAGTAATTTACCACCCAATCCCATTAGTCTGTGACGGATGCAGAATGTAAGGCTTATAAAATGGCAGTTAAATTAGGCGGGTAGTGTTTGTGTCTTGCCTTAAGCTATTACATAGCCGATTTAATTATGTTTGTATGTTTACCTCAAAATGCTTAATATTCAGACTTTTTTTTTTTTTCTCCATTTTTAAGTCAACTTATGCGTAAACAGGCATCTGTAAATTAGATTAGGATAAGTGTATTTAAAATACCATAGTTAAATAATAAAATATAAATGTGTTTTATTTGTATGTATGTATATATATTTATTTTATATATATATATATATATATATATATATATATATTTTTTTTTTTTTTTTAATATGCATATTTCTAATATAGTGTGTGTGTGTGTGTGTGTGTAATATTTTGACACGTTTAAATATTTTAATTCTGCGGGTGCATCAAAAAAAATATTTTTATTTATAGTTAAGACATGATCCAATATTGGTCTTTTTTTACTTTTAGTTTACTTCTTTTTCAAGACCTAAGATGGGCTGAAAGTCCTGCCATTACTCATACGAGGAGGCATGACGTGACAGTTCTGTTACTGTTGTGCAGATCTTTTCTATAGGCCAACAGCACAGCATGACTGCATTTGGTTCGGGTAGGAAATGCGACAGCATCAAAATCCTGTGAGAGCGTGACCGCTTGTAAGTGTTGTTTTTCACAAGTTTGTTTTCGGTGATAAAGTTCTGGAGAAGAGTTTGCTCGCTCTAGGTCACATCCAAGTCAATCTAAATTGTTGGCTTTTGTTTCTGTTTATTTTACCAAGCAGTAAAATGGAAAAAGGCCTAAACTGAAGGTCACCGTCTTCTTTCATTTGTCTGCAGTTTTTCAGCATGTGTTACGTCTCTACTACAACAGATGCTGACAATATTTTCAAGTCTTTGACCCATAAATATGGGAATGCTGGAGAATGAGCACATGTTATTTCTGAGCTAAATCACCACTAGATTTGCTTTGTTACAGCTTTGCCAAAGAATTTAGAAACATAAATACTCAATTCATGATAAACGATCTAAATTCAGCAATTCGTGCATAATTCGGTTTACGAACAAAAGCATTTTTTTTTATTTATTCGACCGATGTCGACTTTTCTTAATTGCACCATCAGTAAAACACTGATCGATTTATCACCGATGATCACCAAAACTTGAAGTTAGTGGATGGTCAAAAGATAGTAATACTTAAGTCGCTCTCAACAAAAATGTTGGACATTTTGACACTGAAACGATATTTACTCACCTGTCTGACATAATTCTGAAATGCTTTGTGTGTGTTTTCTAGTTTCTTGTCATTTTACTTCATCATACTCATTCCCTTGGTGGTCCCCCTTTAAAACTGTAGAATATTCTGGCGGCTTTCACTCAAAACCCTAAAAATGGGAAAATAAACCTATTCGGGTTTTTTCCTTCTGTGATGGTCTAGTTGTCTTCAATTTGCATTTGAGATGTTGAGAAGTTGGTGTATGATCACTTTGCTCATCAATTGTCAATTTTCCAATATTCATCAATTGTCAATTGAAGTTTATGAGCTGGTGCAGCACTGTAATATTTTTGTTGGTTTATTTGGCGGGTTTTTTTCCTCTCTCCGCCGTTGTCTGATGATGCCACAGTGTTTTGGCTGGTGTAAGTAAGACGAGGAGGCTTGTCCCTGTCTCCGGGCCCCTCCACGGGACCGTTTCATGGGTATTGTTTTCATGGCATCTGCATAAATTACCCTGTCACGCAGACAGCTCTCCTTACCCACGTCTCGCATTCTCACTTCCAACACAATCGTGACCGAAAAGCCGGAAAAACACATGCTGTTTTGTAAAACGTCATTTTAAGAAGTAGTCTTCTGAAGTGTTCGGGAAAGTCTCGCTTCATTCTGTAGTTATATAAAACTAGAAAAGTGGGACAGAATTTTTCGTTTCACTCCTTTGGAAAGGGGTTCTGAGAAGTTCCCAGCAGGCCTGGGATTGACTGGAGCAATAATGGAAACCGTAACATACCCTAGCCAGATGTAAGCTATAGTTTGAAGCATCCGCTAGAAGAAATCAGATAAACATTTTTTTTCCACCCAGCCTTTGTTTGAGGGCTTTGTGTTTGTGTTGGCACACTGGGTTTTTCGTTCTCCATTTGCGTTTCACATCAGCTAAATGGGTGTTTTGATGTTTGGTGGATGACTTACTTGAGACTGACTGCGTATCACTCCGCAGATCCTGAGAATAATTAGACCATCAGTTTCCTCAGGCTTTCTTGTGCGGGTCACACAGGCCGACGAGATGGAAGCTACAGCGCTAACCGGCAATTTGAACATGTGTAATGGCATGAAGCTTTTCAAGTGTTACTCAAATGAGACTGATTTGAAATCTTTGTTTGAATGTGTTAAAAGAAGGGCGTAGGTCGCTAAAATAATTTTTTTCTTCTTTTTTTTTTTTTTCTTTTTTTTTTAGTAATTGGAATCTGAGATTTTCTGCGAATTGGTCAAAACGTTTTAATGAATATTCTTTTTACTGTTTTCTGAATTTGTAAGGGGATACAATCATTTTGAAAATAATCTATTTATAATCGCCTAGAAATGTTTTTTTTATAGATACAGTATAATTTAAGTAAAAAGAAAGTGACTTTATACTTTTTACTTTTATAAAGATAATCATTACAATAAAACACATTGTTATAACTATTTCTGTTCCAGAAAAATAGCATAAAATAAAATCTATTTTGATTTATATTTTTGTCATTATCAAAGGCTGTGACGTGAGTGTGTGGAACAAAAGAGAATTTTGAAATGAATACAGAATTTCTTTTTTTCATTTTTCTGATAAGAGACGCGTTAAACTTATGTCAATAAGAACTGTGGGGCACAACTCATTTTTATTTATCATATTTTTATAGTTACAATATAATAGATTTTTATAGTTACAATATATTTATTATACAATATATTACCTTCCATTTCTTTACTGCTTTTCTATTTCTGGGTCATGGATCTCTTAGCCAATCTCAGCCATTTTGAGCCTGAACCAATCACAAATCAGAACACAGACACTCATTCACTCTCTCACTCACACCATGTAAGTGATGGCTCTGTTTAATTTGAGTTTCGTTTTTTTCCCCCTCAGTTGAAGAAGGCACACATCCCTTACAGAGACAGCAAGCTGACACGGCTTCTCAAGGACTCGCTGGGTGGAAACTGTCGAACTGTGATGATCGCTAACATCTCCCCATCCTCGTTCTCCTATGAAGATACCCACAACACACTCAAATATGCCAACCGTGCCAAGGAGATCAAATCCACAGTACGTACTACATATAAACACCAACAAGGTCCCCACACAGTCTTGATTTTCTGTGTGTGTGTGTGTGTGTGTGTGTGTGTTCCAGCTGAGGAGTAATGTGGTGAGCCTGGACAGTCACATAGGCCAGTACGCCGTCATCTGTGAAAAACAGAAAGCAGAGGTAAGAACTGATCATGATGTTTAAAGAACCTTTTCAAAGTTCAGTCTATCCTAATCTCAATACTTGAGTAAATCTCAGTTTCACGTTTTTTATTTTGTTTATTAATTTAATTTAATTTTTTGTTTAATTTTAATATTGCCCGGGTATTTTTGTTGTGGTTTTTTTTTTTATTGTTTTTTTTTTTTTAAAGAATTTATACCTGTAAACACTGTTGCAAAACACTGCATTTCAGTTGAAAAATGCACTTCAGCTGAAAAATGCACATCTTAATTTGTTTATTATTTAATTTGTTTTAACTTGTTTAATTTTTTTTATTTTAAATATTTTTTTTTTGCACTTGTGGTCATTTTGCAAATTTTAAAAGACCTTTTTTTTATTGGTTATGTAATGAATTCAGTGTTTGATGATTGACGAAAAACTGGAAAGACTCAAATCTGATTTGTTAGTGTAACGTGGATTAAACAATGCAGATCCTTTTTTTTTTTTTTTTTTGAGACCATAGCTAATTGTGTCTGTGTGTCTTTTACAGATCATCATGCTGAAACAAAAGCTCAAAGAGTATGAAGAGCAGAAGGTGGCGATCCCTGCCCCGAGTCCAATCCCCGCGCAGAGGAAAGCAGAATTTGAGAAGTAAGCAACCCGGTTGTACGCGAGCACCACGTGCACATGCCAGAGCAGCTCGATCCGGGTTGTAAGTGTGCGGTCATGCAACACGCCAAATCATTTGCGGGCATCGTCGTGCGTCTTGAGACCCGTGTTTCTGTTTGTTTAGATGTTGTTTATTTTATGGCATGTGTGATGTGCTGCTCTTTAACACTGTCCTTTGAAACTTTGAATAGCTTGAATAATTCATATGTAAGAGTACACAGGACAAAGCCAGACACCATCGCAGGTGGAGGTCTTCTTACATCTGCATTTTTCATCAGGCCTGCAGAGAGTGGAGTCTTGTGTTTTGTGTCGTCCTCTGTTTCTTGAATTTTTCAGCTTTGTTTGTTTTTCTCTGCTCGATCTGGAAGGGAAACGGATCAGTTTTTGGAACGTCCCCTGCTCCACCCCTCAGCTGCTTTCTCAGGGTCCCGGCACGTGTGTGTGTGTGTGTGTGTGTGTGTGTGTGGTGCGGGCTTCGTGTTCCGCACAAACCGCAACAGCATCTGTAGATGGGAGGGAGAAAATGAAGGGCAGGCGAAGGGAGGAGAGGAGACGGAGGGAGGGATAGTGAGGGGAGGAGGGGGGGAAAGCTGAATGAGTCTCACTCCTACGTGTTTCATTCACCGGCATCAGAATTCACAACTTGCCGAGAGAGGGAGAACGAGCTTCTCGACGGAAAGGAGGGGCGCGTTAAAAATGCAGAAGTCTGGCCGTGTCACTGCTGCGCCAACGTTAAGGCCCAAACACAGACTGCACACTCTCAGAGCACTTTTCATTTGTTTTCATTTTCATTGAATAGTGCCATCCGTGTTTCAGAATCAGAATCTTTATTGGCTAAGTTGCAAATGACAACAAGGAATTGAGTGTGGTCTGATTCCGCCTTTTCCCTTTTTTTCAGCATTTTTTTACGTAGATATATAAATAAAGAAAATTCAGGGAAGGCACTGTCGTAGCATTTTAACACGCGTGAATGAATGAAAGGATAATGGCATTTAAAGCTCAATTTATTTTATTTATTTATTTAGAGCGCTTGATGAGCTGATTGATTTCAAAGTCTTAACAGTTTCACTGTCCCTTCTCTCCACTGTGGGTCTATGGGTCATTCGACTTTTGGTTTATTTGAAGTCAGACTGATCAGATGGATAGATAGATGAAAAGACAGACAGACTGATGGATGGTTGGATTAAAAGATTGACAGATGACTGGACAACTAATGGATGGATGGATTGATGGAATAAAAGACTAATAGACCTACAAACAGACAGACGAATGGACAACTGATAGACGAATTGATGGGTTACTTTCACTGTCCTACTTCTCCACTATGGGTCTATGGGTCATTTGGCTTCTGGTTTATTTGAAGTCAGACTTAAGGGGTTGATAAGACGGATGGATGGATGGGTTAAATGGATAGATAGACAGACGAGTGGTTAGATAGATGGAAGGAAAACTAAATGAGTAAATAGTTTTAAGTCGTAATGTTTTTTTTTTCCTCTTTATTTTTTTGTGGGAATGCATCATGACTGGCCGTTTTTTTTTTTCATCCTTTTTCAGGATGTCTGAGTCTCTGCGTAGCCTGTTTGCGGCACGTCAGCAGGTTCGTGAAGAGCAGCTGGACATTGAGAGGCAGCTGAATGAGAACAGACTGACCGTCAAACACCGCGAGCTGTGGCACCAGCAGCACCTGATCTTCTTCCCTGAGAACAAAGCGGAGAAGGTACCGCCACTCTTCTCCTGAATGGCCGTTTTCCCAAACCGAACTTTCCAAAGTTGGTATTTAGAGGTCATGAGATCAGTTTGCAAGAAATACATATTTTAAATTACATACGATGAATAAGGGCAAGAAATATTGTTTGCAATTTATGAGAAAATGTTAAATACATTCAAACAAAATTTTCAAATCATTACCACCTAAATGGCTAAATAGGTGATTTTAAACGACATTAGATGCTCAATTGAAATGTACGTGAGTTAGAAATCTAGTTTTTATATACGTATATATATATATATATATATATATATATATATATATACAATATAATATATGTTTTTACTTAAATATAATAACATAACAAAAAATAATAAATGTAGTTGGTAATATAAATAGAGTTTGTATAATATAATACAGTTTTTAGTGCAGATGTGCTTGGGTGGGCCTAAAGATTTTTTTTTTTTTATCATTTGATTTTTTCTTTATTTTTTCCTGTGTTTTTGTTTGTTAGTTTTTTTTATAGATTTTCTAAAGACTTTGATCACTCGTTTCCTCACGAACATGAATTTGAAACTTTTACATCCAATTGAGAATTCCGAGTGTTTTATATTGAATCATTTATTTAAATATTTTTGGACATACAGGACAGTTCTTCTCAGTTTTAATAGGCAGTAAATAAGTAAAGATCATTGCTTGCTTACACTTGCTAGCATCTAGTGTGTGTTCTATCTTCAGCCAGCTTTTCTCAGGTTTACTCCGGCTCACCGTCGGCTGGAAATGAAGGGAAATAGGCAGATTAATAAATGTACGTCTGATTGTTTTTTTGTGTGTGTGTTTCAGGCCACTGGTAAATTTGAGCGTAAGATGGCTTCGCTCAAATCCCATCAGGAACACTTGAAGAAACGCCTGCTACAGAGCGAGCGGCGCTTCAAGGAGAATGAGGGATGGCTGCACCGTCTGGAAAATGAGATGAAGCTGCTTGGACATGAAGGACACGCTCCCGAGGTCAGGGATGGGTTAAGAGTTTTACGCCACGTCATTTATTCACAGCAGATTAGGCCAGATTTGATGCCAAAGTAACAGTATATAACTTCTAAATATGTAATAAGAATTAGAATAATATTTAATTTAAATAATTTACGTCTCTCGCGCAGAGCTGCACGACTCTTTCAAGATTCTGGATATTTTTTTATTTCAATATTTAACACTGAAATTCAAGTTGTCAAACAGCAATGAAATAACACACTACTCTGTGTTTTAAATTTAATTCAATGAAATGAAAAATAATATAAAAGTAATGTTGCAAAGGAAAATAATCACTAATAAACAATAAACATAAAAATTAACATACCAAAGTTTCACCGATTCTAAATACCAAGAATCGAGATTGCGATCTTTTAACAATGAATCGTGCAGCTCTACTCTATAGCATTGTGTGAAGTCTCACATGTGACATTTGTTGTAGTTCTAGTCTGGATCACGTCATGGATCCATTTGATTTTGTGTTCTCAGATTCTCGCCGTTTCTTAAATTTAAAGTCGTGGTCCTGTTTTATATTCATCTTGCTTCCATTGCTTTCAATCTGCACCCAAAATAGAAAGTCCACAAAACTAGATAAACGTTCATTTTTTTTTTTTAGTCGCTAGATTCATTTTGCAACCATACTTGAATGTAATGCCAGTCGCTTTGGATAAAAGCATCTGCCAGAAGAAGTATAATGTAATAAAAGCGCTTCATCCATGATACAAGGTTTTGGCCAATTAGGAAATTAGAGGGAAAAACCATCTATCTATAACTCCAGTCTGAGGCTTTTTTTTCATTTGAGGGTCCGTTTCAGCCACAGAGTGGAAAGCCTTGGCCTGTTATCCATTTCAGAAAGCCATTATGAATGTTTTCATGTTTTCTACTCGAGCAGTGAAGCACTAGGGTGCCAGTCTGGAGTGTTGTGATGTCTGAAGCCGGCAATTCTCCTCCGAGACCCTGCATAGCAAAGCTCTTCTGAAGCACGTGTTTGAGCTCAGCAGACAGCCAACTTGGCTTTATGAAGAAGAGCATCGTCTCTTAGAAGATGTGGCATAAATTGTGCCCAGTGTCTTTCTCTGGATATGCTCTTTAAATTGTCCAGATTCCTCTAAGGATTTTACCTTTGTTTAGCAGCCATGCAATTTTCCAGGCAAACGTTGCATTTATTAGCTGGCTTTTTATTATACAGGACAAAAACGAATCTCAGTCCCGTTTGAAGCCCGAGTCCGTCCTATTGTGCAATGTTTTTCCTTGTGATCATCTCTCTCACCCTTCCTCTTCTGCTCCTCTCCATCTGCCCAGTAGAGGATGTCTAAATAAAAGAAAAATCAATGCTTTTTTTCCCCTTCTTCTTCTTCATCACTCCCCTTACAAATGCTTACCTAAATCCACACCTTTTTTTCCTCACTCTCGTTTTTCCTCTCTTGTTTTTTCCTTTTTTCTTTCCGGCTTTTCCTGGAAGTAGAACGGAGTAGTGACGCACCCGCCCGTCAAATGTTCTGTGCTCTGCTGTTTTGCGTTGTTCTTGCGTCAGAGGGGGTAGATATCTCCTCAGAAGGTGCATTTTCAGTCAGACGGTGGGAAAACAAGAAGCTGGAGTAAAAAAACAACATCTAAGCCGTTTCGTCACATTTCGTAGCGTCTCGCCTTTCTGTGTTGCGTTTCTCATTATGGTGCTAAGATTAGATGGTTTAATCTTGTCTACCCCTGTTTGAACCAAGAAAACACGTTGTTGTTGTTTTTTTTTTTTTTTTTTTGCTCCTGGGATTGCTGTTTTAATGGTTTTTCATGTAATGGATTGAAGAACCCTTGCCAGACAAGATTAATCTTTTTGAAAATCAACATTAGTGGTGTTATGATATTTGCTATTATAAATAAATGACTAGAAATGCTATGTAAAAAAATATTTTATATATAAATGTATTTAATTATTTTTTGTATATAGTTTTTAGTTACATATTTTATTTATTTAGTTTTTGTTATATATATTATTTTTATTTAAAAAAAAAAAAAAAAAAACAGCTTAATTTTGCGCCTCTAGTACACTGTGCTCCGGCCATCTATACTCCATTTAATATTTAGAAATTTAGAGAAAGGTACCGATGTGAATTGCTGCATTTCGATTACGGTAGTTGATTTGAGATGCATTTCTGCATACAGAACCTGAGAAGAGAACTGCAGTGTCATCAGCTGCAGATGCAGAACGTCGACCTTCTAGAGCAAAGGAAGCAGATAGACAAACTCATCTGCGCTCAAGATCAAGAAACCAGTCACATGCACAAGTAAGTCCACATAATCTGAACTGTTTAACCAGTGTCGGTCATCCATATGATCTGTTACACCTCGTTTAGTAATAATGTAATTTGACAGAAAAGAAAGTCTATCCTGTTCATCATGCTTAGCTGCTTTAATTCTTGAAATCTCAAATTGGCAAAAATCTCACCTCATTCTATGTCAGTTTCACTCAGTCTACTTTCTCGGATTTAATTGAAGGGGCACTTCAGCTTTTCCCTTTCTGACTAAATGTTAAAATTATACAAAAAGATAATTCATGACCATTGTGATACTGGTTTCCATTTATTGTAGAGTCATTTCATACACTTTTTTTTTTTATAGTGAATCATTGTGAAACCTTCAGTTTCAGAGGACAAGAATTCCACATTTTGCCTGTTCTATGAATCCAGTGGTTACCAATTAACTATTACTGTACAACAAACTCATAATTAGATTTTTTTTTCTGAGGGGCGGGTTCTTTTCTTTTAAATATATGTTATTGATAATTAAGCCTTCTCTCATCTGTTTTTTGACTCTCCACTTCTCTTTCAGGCTGGTTAACGCTCTTCTGTCCACCTGCCGTCAGCAGCACATGGCAATGAAGGCCGCAAGCCTTTCCACAGATGATGAGGAGTGGGCGGAGCTGGAGAGGCTGGTGTACCGGGAGAGGGGCGTGGCCTGGGCGGACCAGGAGAAGGCGGAGGAGAAAGACGATGGGTGCACAGGAAGCGCTCATCTGCAGCCCCTCCTTACCTTCTCGCACCTTATTTCGCACCAGAGCACTCCATGCAGTGAGTGAAACCTTCACGCATTATAACAAAGTTACACCTCAAAAAAATCCATTCTTTTAGTCGCACAGAACACATCACTGAATAAATGCACACATTTACTGTAAACAGTCATCCTTACTGTCACTGCACATCAGAGCCGCAAATCCTAAACGTGTCCAGACTACCTTCTATTTTTAAAATGAAGAATCAAGTAGTATTGACATGCATTTAAACATCTAAACATTTGTGAAATCAGTTCACATTGGTTTTGTGTTGTGTCTTCCTCTGATTTATGGTTTTCATCTTCACTATATTTCGATCAAAACTGTGTGGGTGCTTAAAGACGTACCTTGATTCAAGACCCAAATCTAATCTAGAGAACGGAAAACAAACAAACAAATAATGATGTGTTTTCTTCACACAGGCTCGGAGAAACGCGCTCGTAGAACTTCACAGCGTCTCAGCCTCACACTCGCCTCGAAAGGTAAACGCATCTGTGTGTTGTTACATGTACTATTTTATTCAGTTTCTGGTTTTTACATTGCTTTCACCATCACTTTGTTTTCCTAGCCACTGGTTACTTTAGGCTTGCTCATTGCTCACAATCGTTGTTGAATTCTACTCACTGATTTTTTTGCTTTGCGCAGTAACTTGAATTAGGGCAGTTTACATGAGAATCATTTATCATGAATGTAAAGTTTATGCGTCAGGCCCTCAAAAAAGATTATTGTTTGTTTTTTTGAGTGGTCAAAGTATTGCATTTTTTTTTTTTTTTTATATATTTATTTCTCTCCGACTGGAATACAAAAGCCTTTCTTAGTGATGGAGGGAATGGAGAAACGGGGTGTGGGGTAGGAAGAACAGAGAAAAGCTTTGGGAAATTGAAGGAGTGGTGAGTTATTGCTCCGTAAATGGAGAGTAATAATATTTCCCGCGGAACAGGTGTTTCTCATTTGATTGGGTCACGCAGGGGAAACACACACTTCAGGAAAACGCAGAGAACGAAAAAGTGGGCAATGGGGCGCAACAGACGGATATTATTAAGAACTATGGTGGGGACATTTTTTTTATTATTATTATTTATTTTATTCCCTTCTGAATTTTCATCTATAGATTCGCGAACTTGTTTTTCAGGCCTCATTGCGCCTTCTGTTTGTTACCAACATGCCGCGTATGTCTATAATTTCTCATGTTTGACAAATGGAAATGCGTGTTTCTGTTTCGTGTGTATTCCTTCTTTTTACTTTTCCCTCTTGTCGAGAGTTGTTTAAATGTTATTGATTAATTTTAAACACCATATGGACTCCAAATGCATACAGAGCGATTCTTTTTCTGTTTTATCAGGACATGTAAAGCGTTCATTGTCTGGCTGATTGTATTTTAAAGAGGGAACAAATTCTTGCCAGATGAAGGTCGAGGCACTTTTTGCAGAAACGATTTCTTTTCAATTCACTATTTACTTGCATGTATAACTATGATTAATTGCGATTATGAAGTGTGTGTGTGTGTGTGTGTGTGGTTGTGTACACGTCGTCCATTGTTCGAGACGTTTTTATTGAAAGTTTTACACTTCTATTAATACACACTTTCCTGACGTCACACATTTAATAGATTCTTATGCAACCCAGTCAGATGTTCATTGAAATGAATGTCTGGGCCTCTTCAAAAAGAGATTTTCAAGGTCTTCTTGCAAGGTTAAAGCAAAGCAAGTCAAACACTCAGGCATCTGAAAGTAAGAGCTGCGTTGATGTTGCTCTGTGTTCCTGGAGGGAAAAAAAACAAACAATAGAGCCCTAGATTGCTTTCAGAAACCCAAAGAGATATCGAGATTCAAAGAGCGGGTTATGAATGACTCGCCGCCCCTCCCCCACCATCCACGCGCATCGTGACGATATCGTCTCCGCACTCGTGCTCAAGTGCTCGGTGGAGAGAGGAAGCCAGAGTGTGAAGGGGTGGGAAGTATTAATGGGGCGGGGAGGGGTCACGTGTCACGCCGCGGCGTCTCAAACGTGTCCTTGTAAAACACGCTCCGATAGCGCCAGGCTTCCGCGTCTTCTCTATATTCGTTTCATCTTTCACTCACTGCTTTGCCATCTTTTTTTATTATTTTTTTCTCCATTGTCTGTCTCGCCTCATCACCTAGCCGTCTATGTCCAGCCTCTTTCTGTGTCTGTATCCTCCTCCCCTCCGAATTTCATTCATAAAACCATGGCTCGGTGCAGGGAGGGGGCGGGGTGTTATCACATCGAGTATGAACCGATCCCGGATTGGGCGAGGACAGTTCTGCAATAAAAAAAGAGAGCAAGTGATGAGAGGATGGGAGGCAGGAGCCAGGCGACCCTAATCCGCAGTGGCTTCTCCAGAAATAGCGCCTCATGCATGTTTTAATCCCACCCGCCAAAAATACGCCACCCGAGGAACTCTGCCACCAATTACCGATGGCGCCGATTCCAATGCCTCCGCTCCGGGCCATACATCACTGTCTCCCACCCACTGCTCCTTTTACATCGTCATTTTATATCTTTATCCCTTTTGCTTTGTCACTCCATCACTCCAATCTGAAATGAAGTCTGGAGCCATCACGTGACGTTTTCTCAGGGCCGAAACTTTCTTAGAATAAAAAAAGTGTCTGTAATTAGTCATTAACAGGATGTCAGGTTCCAGATTTCTGAGAATCCGCACTGACTCAGAGAGAAGGAGACATGGCCGTGTGTCAACAGTTTAACCAGCAGGAGCTCTGGAGCTTCGCAATCGGTCAAGAACGCTTAAGATGCAGCCGCAGTGTCTCTCTCTCTCTCTCTCTCTCTTTCTCTCTTTTCTGCATCGTGTGAGTCAGTGTGCGGCCAGACTGCGACGTGCTCCGGCATACTCCGCCACTCAATAGCCAACGTCAGACCCCTCCAACAGCTTCCTGGAGCCTCCCTTGCCTTCCCTACCCACACACACCCACTTGGGCAGGAGCTGAGAACCTGCTCTTCAACAAATCTAATCGGATTGCTTGATCAATGGAGATGAATGGCTTTTATTTGTGTTATTATGGCCGTTTGTCCGGAAGACATTGTTCTCGGGATCGAATGACCAATAAGCGGAGTGATAATATAACGGCGCGATGAGTCATGTTTGTTCTAGCATTTGCATTTCCCACTTGAAATCGAATTTTGACGCTGTTTGAAAAGGTCTAGAAAGCCCCAATGGTAAATTAGGGACTTGCATCTATAATTGAGTCGTCTGTGAGTTTTCTTCCAAAACAAAGTTGTCAAGCATACTTTTTTGTAGGTTTTATTTGAAATCCATTTTTAATTCAAATGGAAATATCATATGAATGCAAACCTCAAGGAAATTCCATCCAGATGTTTTCTCCCTGGTCTTTGTCTTGTCATAGTGATAATCATAACCATTTACTTAAACATCAACAACCTGACGATCAAATGAATAAAAAGCAACAATTCCCTTACATATTCACACGTGCACTTTGAGACTTTTAAAACTGTGAAAAGCGCCTTACAAATACTCTTATTATTATTATTATTATTATTATTATTATTATTATTCTCTGGGTCATGGGGGCAGCAAAGTGAAGAATAAAACCTTTATCTTTTGTCCCACGGTGAGTGAAATGTGAATTATATAAGTGAAGTAAAATAATAAAATATTAAGAAAATAAAAGATGAATAAGCAAATGAATCGAATACATATAAATAAATTACAAATATACACACAAACTTTATAATTATTTTTATTAAAAAAAATCTGAAACTAAAACAATGACCAGATTTCACCTTCTGGCACTAGAGTGCCTGCAGTGTTTCAGGGGACTTTCTCTGGGGTCTACTGATGGAACATCTCGTGACGCTTTCCAAATGGATCTCAGATCAGCAACAAGTTGAGCTGGTTCTTCTAAAAATATCTCCTTCTGTCTTTAAGATTGTGCCCTGTCATTCTACAAGATGAAAAGGAAAAACATTAATAAAAGCATAAAACATTAACATTGTAATAATCCCAGTGGGACGTCTATTAAAAACAGCCTTGTCCTTTCAGTCACGACTACAGGCGGCGTAGACTATTCACCAAAAGAAAAATGGATATTTTGTGAAGAAATTAATTTTAAAAAAAACTTTGGTAAGAAGTTGCTTCTCTTATTTTATTCCAGGTCTTGACCTTCAACAAGAAGAGACTGAGGCTCAAGGTCCTAAAAAAGCAATCCGGAGGAAGCTGGCGGTGTCTCCTGCCAAACCAGATGAGAACGTGATGACTCCCGCGGCGCTCCATTGTCCTCCGGCTCTTCAAGAGGTCTTGAGGCAGGATGGCATGTTTCCACTCCAGTACACGCCTGAGGGAAATCTGACCACGCCCGTCACCTTTGATCCCAACATCACGATAGAGATTGGACAGGAGGACCAAAATCCTGCTAACGCCACAGTGGTAATCTCACCCGAGTCTTCTGGACACTCAATGCTACGGGCTCTACGTGCAAGCAATGCTTTAGAGCAAACTAAAAGGTACTTGCAAGTATTTCCTAAATATATAATCTTGTAAAAAGAACATTTTTGAAAGCACATTGACTTGAGTGTCTTCTCAGGCTGGAGATCCCATCGCTTTTGGACCTGCGGCGAGCTAAACCGTCCTACATGGCCATGACCTCAGCGTCTCAGGGCAAGCGGAAGTTCACCTGGTGTGTTTGTACAGCCTGACTTTTTTTGAGTTGTTACACAGGTTAAATTGACTAACTAGTAGGATTTTTTTTGTAGAAATGGACTGATTAGTTGTTTTTGTGCTTTGATAGCAGTTCCACTGGAGGAAAAGAAGACTGTGCCCAAGACGTGGCACCTAAACGCATAAAGAAAGAAGTCTGTGAGGCGTGGAAGCCACTGCGATTCAGACGTTTCGGAGGTTAGTTTGTGATTCCCGGGACGGTCTAAAGTGATAAACAGAGGCGTCACATGACCCTTGTGCAGACCTCATGACCTAGTTGGTAAAGTATTAGTTGAGTAGTTTACTGGACGACAGCTGTGAAAAGATGTCAAGGCGCCGAGCCAGAAGCGAACAATCTCCTCCCTCTCCCAGTGGTTCTTTCACTCTCTTTAGTAATATAATCCCACCAATTGGCTGGATAGGCCTTTTTTTTAAACCGAGTAATTAGCCACTAGAGGCAGAGATTTTACTGTAGTTATCCTGTGTTGTGAGGTATGACTTACTTTATTTAAAGTGACCATAGGGATTCAACACTGCAAAGACTCCACAGTCCGCTCTTTTTTTTCATTGTGGTTGTTTTGTTTTAAAAAAATGCTGCAAAAACACACATTTTACAAACACGAAAAAGAGAGTTTTTCGTCATTTTAGTGGTTAGTCATTCTCCCGGTCTTTTTAAAATTCCAATGTTCTAAAAACAACAAAAGCAGGCGGGACACTTTGTCAGGCTGCCAAAATTTGTGCAGGATTAAGAAAAAGATCATAAATATGAAAATGTGTATAGTGGTGAATGAGGATACAGCAGTATTTGCATAAAAAATGTTGCATGGTAAAACAACAATATTAATTATAGATTTTTTTTACTGATACAGTTAATTAAATCAACAATATGCAATGTAATTTATTTTAATTAAGTCAAAATGTAATACCGTGTTATGTATGAATTAATCTAAATGTAATTTAAACAGATATTTTATAAATATTTTGTATTATTTATGTATATATTGTATGTATGTACATATATATATATATATTTTTTTTAAATAAATATATTTTTACATGTAATATATTCCAACTTGTAAAATGAATCTTAGTATAGTTAATTGTTAATGTTTATTTTTATAATTCAGCTTTAAATTTGTCTCTACAGTCGATAAGTAAACAGCAGTTTATTAAAAAATAAAAATATTTTATTAAATGTTGTACTCAGACTGTACGTTTGAGAAACATTGTTACTTAGATGCTTTTTTTTTTGTTTTGTTTTTTATCTTTTCCCTTCGTTTATTGAGATGAATGTTAGCAGATTTTATTCAAGATGCTAGTTTCATGTTTTTGACTTATTTTTTATTTACATCATGATCATTGCTTTTCTTTTCTCTTTACTAGTCTCATCTCAGACTGAAGTGAGCCGGCCCGTGTTACGGAGCGTGTCTGAAGGAAACCTGCACAAAACGAAACCTGGTTCGATGAGGCCGGCCGCACTGTTTAAGAAAGTTAGCAAGCGCATGTGAGGCGTTTCCTATTTAACATCTTCCCTAAGGAAATAACTGTAGAAAAGATTGAGGGGATTGTGTTCTTTTCTTGTCTTGAAGACCGGTGTTCCATCTCCGGGTTTTAAAATATTTGATGTTTTATTGTAAAATTTCAAAAATGTGTGTGTTTTTATTAGAAAGCATGTCCAGCCTGAAATTTTACACGTGGAGGATTGTTTTTTTTTTTTTACTGCTTTCTGACCAATTTGTGTACAGTTTCTGACTTCTGACTCTTTTAGGTGTTATAATTAAAGTCTTGTTCTACTTAGACTGGGTTTGTCTGCTTCAATCATGTTCTGTGGTAAAATATTGAATAGCCATTTAACTAACATTGTCAGTTTTACTTAATACGTACCTAATATGAATAATTTTTCAAAAATGTGATTTACCTGAAGCTTGTACAGCATGTGTGCCCACACTTTTCCGGTTCGCGGTCTACTTATTAAATGCACTAGTCAAATATATTTATATAAAAACACGATATATATTATTTATATATTAAAAAATTATATAAATTGTATGTATATACATCTACCTACAATGTCTTTGCCTTACGGGGTTGCACCCTGTTGTGCACCATATGCATCAGTCACTTTTTACAGGATCTTTTAGCATTGTAAAATATTTCCATTACATTTTATTTCTCTGAAATCTGTCAGTCTGTTAAAAGAAATATGCCACTACGTACAGTAATTGTTTTTAATGCCATCTTCACAACAACTTCAAATATAACTAGGTTTTGCTCTTAAATGGATGTTTTGGGCATTTTTTTTTATTCACAATCCATTTCTACCATTCCCCATATTGACATTTAAAAAATTACCTTGCTCAAATGTAGCAGTTTAGCAGGATTTAGCATTTGTTCAGTTTAGCAGGATTTCGCATCAGTTTTCCTTACGCTAGCCTAGCATTTGTTCAGTTTCTGCTTTACTTAGCACTAGCCTAGTCTTTGTTCATTTAAGCAGGGTTCAGCATTAGTTGGCCTAGCATTTGTTTGTTTAGTTAAGCACGGTTCAGCATTAGTTAGCCTAGCATTTGATCAGTTTAGCAGGAATCCACATTAGTTAACTTTATCTATTGCAAAACAGCTACACAAAAAGTTGAGAATCAGAACTTTTTTGCCAAGTGTGTTTCAACATGCGACAAATTTGTTCTGGTGACAAGTTTCCAGTAGCGCATCCTGTGACATAAGCAAGTTTAGCTGGACGAGCGTGTGAGTCAACACTCAACAGTCAAGTCACTGCTGAAGTCCAGGAGAAAAGCAACTGATGAGAAGGTCTAGTGGCAACACCTGGAAGTTAGTAAGTGACACTTTACTGCTCTCTGGACTCTTCCTGGGCCGTTTGGATATGACATAAGCCAATTTACAAATTCTTTACATGATGCATTGTTTGTTAATGCTGTTCTCCACCTGACAGCTGTGAAGTTCTGTCAAGCACACGGCCAAAAAACTCCTCCATTCTTGGCTGCTCCACTCACTCTTGTGATTCTCTCCGTCTTTTCTAATGACCATGTGAAAAAATGTGCTCATGCATTCAAATAAATGCGTTGTGCTCTCATTTCTGTTTTACAGAAGTAGAAAATTGTAGTACGGAATAGCAGTTATGTCAAAGTGTCAGTTATTGCTATGAAGTGAAATCTCAAAAACATGAGTAAACTTACCGTGATAAAATGCGCAACCAAGATTAAACTCGTTAAAACATTGTATGATTAAAGGAAATTAAACATTTCAGTCCCGCTCTGTGATTGGCTGCTCATCAATTCACAATCACAAGTTAATTGTAACTCTTATACATCATAATGCACAATATTTATTATCATTTACCGCTGTTTTTCAGAAGACTGAAAGCCAGACTAAACGGTAATGAGATCTGCTTCGTAAAAGAGTCGCTGTGTTCCAAACATGACAAAACACTGATGTTGAACATGCAATCCGACACCAGCTTCAGTGTCTCAAGCTGCTGTGTAAAAGGCCGATATCACTGTAACCTGCCTTTAAAATGTAAAGTTTAACTCTGACACTTACGTTTAAGGCAATGACAGTTCTGCTATTTAATGCGTTAGCTTCATCGCTTTGTTTTAAATTCAGAATTCATGATACGTGAAGACTTGAACCCTCTCTGTATTAAAAGGGCGTCTTTCTTGTCTCTTCATTCAAAAAAACTAGTCAGTGACTTTTTGTTGTTCCCCTCGCCAGTTTTTCCGTAACAGGGGTGGCGCGTGACTGAAGTTTATTAACTTTTTCTGAGCCAATCAGCTGACAGTTGTGTTTAGATTGTCCAATGAGAGTGAGTGAGAGGTTGGAGGTGGATGTTGCTTAGCAACTGCAGGTAGAATCTAGGATCATGTTGAAGTCATTGTCTTATCTGAGACCCCCATGAGACTTCATCTGCATTGTTTTGTGATATAAATGTTTACCAAAAGAGGCGGATGCCAAAAGTGCATCAAAAGAAGTAAAGCGGGCAAATATAGAACTGCTTTGTGGAGCCTTCACAAAACTCTCGGCGATAAAATGATTATCTACAGCTTGAAATCTAACAAGTGCTAAGAACACCTATAGGTTGTCTCGTTTTTTAATATAATTTTTTTTTTCGTATAAATGTTTCATCGCAGTTTTTCGTAAGGTTTTTTTTTCAATGACTAAACATCCTGTGCTATATTTATGAAGTGAACAGATGTGGGACATATGAAGATGATGTGGCTTTGGCAGAGTGGCAGATGGAGAAACGGAATCGGGAGAGAGAGAGGAAAGGAACAAGGAAGGAGTTTAGGTGGGTGTTTACCTGAACTTAAAATCAGATTACACCTCGCTGTTTGTGTGACAGGTAAGTGACGGAACACGGGTTTACACACCCCCATCTCAGCATCAGCAAACACTGCAGAGCCTCCTACGATGTAATGCTTCTCTCTCTCTCTCATCATCATCCCAAACTCTTTCTTTCTCTCTTTTTGAGAAATCTCTCTTTCTTTCTACCACCTCATCTCTCTATTTGATTTATAATCTTCCTTTGTCGCTTTTACTATCCTGGCCTAACTCCTTTCTGTATCTCTTTATCACTTTCTTTTTTGCTCTCCCTGCTTCTCTTGCTCTCTCTATCTCTCTGTTTTCTTCTCTCACTGTCTCACTCTCTATCTTTAACCTTCTCCATCTCTTTCTTTTTCTCTCACTTTATATTCCTATCTAAAAATCTCTTTCTCTCTTTTCTTCATTGTTACATAATATGCATCATCTCGCTTTCTTTCTACAACCTTATCTTTCGTTTTTAATTCTACTCATTCTTTCTGTGTAACTTCTCTAGCTTTGCTCAACTCTTTCTTCTTTACCCCCTCCATCACTCTCTCTGCCTCTGTTTCTCTCTCTTACTCTCTTTCTCTCTCTTCCTGTCTTCTGCTCTCTCTCTCTCTCTCTCTATCTTTCAGTCTGCTCTTTCTTTGCCTTCCTCTACTTTTTTTCTACAACCCCCATCTTTCTTTTGGATTTATATTCTTCCTTTGTTGCTTTTCTCTCTCTTTGCCCAACTCTTTTTTTCTTTACCCTCGCTTCTGTCTCTCTGTCTGCCCCACTCTTTCCTTTTCTCTCGCTTTGCCCAACATTATATACAATGGTATGTTTTGTCTAAATGATAAAAAAGTGACATTTATAATGTAGCAATGCATAACACAAGAAATATAATTTGCTTCATGTGCCTGTACCTGCAAGCAACGTACTGCTGAGACCATCTTTGATTTAAAAGAGCTATTTTATTCAAATTAAAACTAGGAAATAAAGGCTGAATGTACAGGCTGAGAGAGAGGACAGCAGGGAAGAAGAGAAAAAACGATGGAACGATAAAAGTCGAATGCCTGAAAGGATGAAGCTAATAAATAAGTGTGATTTGATTAGTATGAACAGCTGAGACGAGACTCAAAATAGATGTTGACTCAACAATGGCCTCGACAATAGTTTGATAAAGAGCAGAGAATCGTTGCAAGTCTTGGGAGGAGAGTGGTAGCAAAGATGAGAAATTGTTATGGGGTGCCGTGTCTCTTTATTGACTTATGAAAGATGTTTTCTTTACTAGAGATAAAAGAAATGAAAGGAAAAAAGGGTAATGAAGATGTGTACATTCTTATTTAATGTTTGCCAAGAGTGAACTGTCCCATCTTCAGCCCAGAGTTCCACAAGATTGGATGGATGAGCAGATGAGTGATGTAATGATGGATGCTTGTATTCATGATGAAAGGATGGATGGATATCAACAATATCCACCATTATTGTTATCATTGACAATAATGGTTGATGAATCATCATGAGTAGTAGATGAAAGGATGAATGGCAAATTGATAGTCGGATGGCTGATAAAAAGATGACAAGATGGAAGAATGGATGGATAAATAGGCATGTGATTGATGCAAGGGTGGAAGCATGGATGTATGATGAAAGGATGGATGGATGAATAATGAAAGGATGAATGCATGTTGTATAGATGGATGTTCAGATAGATAAATGAAGGTCTAACTGATCAAACATGAATAATGAAATACCAGTCAAATCAATTATCACTGTTTATTCATGTCACTTCATAGCATGTTAACAGCTGTTTGCAGAGTGAATTTCTTGCGGTTCTAATATAGAAACTGTTGGAGATTTGCCGAAGAGAAAAGTAATATAAAATTGTTCTATTTTAACGTTTAATTACTGTAGCCATATTCCTTCTAAAGTGCGTAGAAAAGACAGGGGGGGGGGGTCGTGTATAAAAACCGCTGTTTATGTTTAATGACAGAAAATTGATTATTGTAATTCAAAATTATTTCATTTTTTTTTTTTTGTAACAAATTAATAATTTAAATATAAAAAAAACAGTAAAATTACTGTTAGGATAGATAGATAGATAGATAGACAGACAGACAGACAGACAGACAGACAGACAGATAGATAGATAGATGTATATGTGTGTATGTACGTATATACAGTTTACTGCATACACACACATACATCATAAATAACATTCTGGTCAGTGTTTAGCAGCAAATATTTTTATATATAGCTTTAATTTATATAATAGCTGCAAAACCCTAACCCACAACTGTAAAAAAAAAAAAAAAAAAAAAGCTGATCAACTGATTAACTCCACCTGCGGTCAGAGACAAACATCTGAACAGAATCTCATTCAGCTTTGATTTTATAATGAAAGGAACGTCATTGCTAGGTTTGTGTCTGTCATATGAAAGATTATGAAACTGGAGTGTTTCAGCACACTAATTCCCAGCTTTCAGAGTGGAAAATATTCAAATACATGGTATGGAAATCCTTGGATAAGCTAAGATTTGAAATGTAAAGCAGGGGACGTGGGAGATCGACCCGCTTCCGGAAGCTTCACCACTCAGACGAAATTCCTGAAGCAGGGAGAAAATCCAACAGATCTGGCGTCTTTTCCAAGATCCGGCTTGGTCGAACCAGACCACCACTCCACGCCTCCATTGCAGGTGCCCACCTCAAGGTAAGCTGAGAAGAACCATAGCTTCTGTAGACGTCCTAAGAAAGCAAAAGACTTGTTTGGTGATAACGGGCCCTGGTCTGCTCAGAGAGTAAATCTGAAGAGATTGGGTGTAAAAGTCTGCAAATAAAAGATGTTTCATGAGGCACAAGACAACTGCAGCTTCCATTCAAATACATTCAAACTAACCTGTTGCTCATCACATGACTGGTAACGTGTGAGGAACCAGCCGAAGGGCAAAGACAGTCTCTGGCTGCAATGATTGCACATCCGTCCTTCAGGATTTCACTTTTTTATTTATTTAATTTTTTGTTGTAATTTTTGCACAAAAAAAAAAATAAAAATCAGATATAAAAAGACTTGTGGAAGTACTGATCAGAAATTTGCCACAACTTTGCAACTTTTTTTTTTTTTATGTTTTATATGTTGAATATCACAAGCATCATATGTATGAATCAATTCCCCATAAAATTTGATTTACTTCAAATTTTTAAAAACGGTAACTTTTTACAGTTTTACAAATTTAAACACTTGCAAAAAGCCACTGCTTTGCCCACAACAATATGATTCTTACAAATAAAGAACTACAAATAATTTAGAGGATTTTACATCTGCCTGTATTTCAGCGGCTGACATGCATGTATTACTACCCTTAATGTTGTTCATCCCTCCACTTAGAATTCAGTAATTCTCGGAATACTGTCCCGTTACTTTCTCGTGTCCCTGACACAATCGCCTACTTTCTGAACGGCTTTGATTCCAGTACATTTTTTTCTTGTACTCTTAATTCAGCCATTACGTAAAGAAATTCTGCGTATTACGATAGGCTGATGCAGTGCGTTCTCCTGTTGCGCTGGTCATTGAGAGGCTTGTGTTAGAAATATTGGAATGAGAAAAAGTGGTTTAGATTATTAGAACGTTCTAAATGTATTTTATATGATAGCTAGATTTGTATTTCAGATGTACGACAAATTTTGCAGCATCGCATTATTGTATTGCAATTTATTAATTTTACATTAAATGCGTCAAACGCTGAATCACACAGTACCGGAGGGACCGGAATATGACGAGGCTTGTTGCATTCGTCTATATAATGCCGTGTTGTGAAAAATGCTATTTTGGCGTTTAATCATCTCAAGGGCAGGGCGAAGAAGAAATAATAGCTAGGAAATGATTTACTCAATGTACTCATTTCCTTCCCCGATTGCATGGTTATCAGATTTCTTACAGTTCAGTGGGCCAATGATCCGGCCAAATGCATGTTGATGATTCAGCCCCTGATGACCTCCATCTTATTGTGAGAACACCTAAAGGCTGCCTATTGCGTTGCCATGGCGTCCACACCAAGCCACGGCTACAGCCTTGTCCTGAGGGTGAAGACGATCTGAAGTTTCACAGCGGAATGAGAAACGTCATGTAATCGCCGTGTGTTTGATTATTAGTTTTCTCTTGTGATGGTCTCGTCATTCAATTTCAAATCATTTTGGTGAAATTCGGTTGAGTGAGTCACAAAGGAGCGGTGTCGATTAGGTAACCCCTGGCGTCAGAAACCAAGGGCAAATGTCCATCTCATCACGACAAGATGACATTTGCGAAGGAGTGACGACAAACAGTGTCGGCCGGGGAGAGAACCAGGGACGAGGCGATGCAAATGTTCAGGATTTCTTTTGTCCATCTCTGCTTCTTCAGCTCTTGTTCTTCTTGACCAAATATAGCTGTGAAATAATGAAAACAATATCCAGTTTATATCTGCAAGTTAGTGAGACACCCACTCTCATTTGCCGCAAGAGCAAATGACCCTGGGGATGAGTCATAACATCACTTTAAGACTGTTTTATTCTCTGCTCGCAAACAACAGAATCCAGCGTGCGTCCAGGTATCCTGAGACATGTTCAGCCCTGAGAGAGCTCCGTTACCCTCAAACCCTGCAGACGCCCTCCAATGCCCATCAAAATCAAGCCTCCCTTTGAATGATGCCATTGAAAAGCCGTGTTTGGTACAAAAGGCGGCGAGTTGAGGAGCCAGAAATGGCCCTTCTTGCTGATTCTAAGTGCACTGCATCAAGCCTAAAAAGTGTGAGATTACATCTGAGCTGTGAACTGTTGCTTATGGTAGTTAGTAACTACTAGGCGTAAGATAGCAAATCCAGCTTCTCGTGGAGCTGTCTTAACCAATCAGGTGTCTAGCTTTTCATGGATGGATGGATGGAGAGAGAGAGAGAGATTTCATCCATCCAATGTTTAAAGTGCTTCCTTTTCTGGGTCACAAGGAGCTGTCTTAACCAATCAGGTGTCTAGTTTTAGATGGATGGATAGACAGAGAGATAGTTCAAGTTATATTTATTTATATAGCGCTTTTCTTAGTCCCTGACCATTGCAAAGTAGGAAAGATGGATGGATGGATGGATGGATGGATGGATGGATGGATAGATAGATTGATTGATTTTTATCCAGTTTCTATACAGCTTCCTCTTCTCGATGAATAGAAGAAAGAACGAACAGATTGATTTTGATTGCCAAGCAGACATGGATGGATGGATGGATGGATGGACCAATGGACAGACCGACAGATAGATAGATAGAAGGCAACGACACTACCCACTAAACCACAATCTAAACCAATTTTTTTTTTTGAGACGGCAAAATAAGTTCCGTGGAATCATTCTAAACTCACAAACACAGTGGGATAAAACACGAGCCTCTCCAAAGACCAAATCTCCACTTGGGCTCCACGCATTTTCCAACTCAATTCCGTTTGACGGACATAAAACATATTGCTTTTATTGTAAGATGAATCTGCCCGGACACTCCCTCCCATACAGCCCAAGGCTTCAAATGAAAGTGTTAACAGTCTCTGTCTTATCAGACTCCCTCAACTTGGCTTAGATAAAAGAACCAGAGGAAGGTCTGCTGGGACAAGCGGGTGGTAATCGGAACCTGTTACCAGGAGTCTAAGAGGATTTTGATGCAGTAATATTATATGTCTGTCCCAGCTCCAGCCAGACAAAGGTGCGCAGCCAATCGCCTGGGCAGAGCATGTCATCTAAATAGTGCAGGCTTCTTTTCGCAGTTTATTACATCCAGCCGCTTTGTGTCGGTAGAATTTGCCTGGGAGGCGGCACAAAGGAGGCAGTTTGTTCGCTCTCGACAGGCATGCTTTTATTTGCGGCGGCTCTTTGATGTATAGAGGGAGAAGCATTTGGAGAAGGATATCCCTAACAGATCAACCAAGAAATCCCACTCTTTTTACCATTGTCTTCCCAGTTGAACCCTTCCCGGCCTTTCATCAACAGCCACCTTTATTCACTTTAATAGCTTTGCTTTAGCTCAATCCTGCTCTTGCTAGACCAGCGCTCTGCAAATTTACCCTGGAATTTCTTCAAACCACCTGACTTATGTGTTTCCATCACTTCTGGAGAATTTCATTACATGATTCTGGGTGTTTTTGCTTTAGGCTGGAGTAAAACTCTCTCCCGGAACACTGGTGTTAAGTACTTGAGTAAATTGACTTGCGATTGACAAACGTGATTGAGTAAATGTACTCTTTACTCCACTACGTTTGAACAGACACTTATCGTTACTGATTGTGCGCGACAATAGATTGCCATCTATTTCTACTGCAGTGAATTTCTTGGGTGATTGAGGCGGTATCGCCATCTGCAGGATGTTGAAGGTACTGGATGCTACTTATGAGCTAAATCATGTGAACGTAAATTGCACATTTTTTTCTCATTTGCCTTGGACTGAGGTTTCTGTTCGCTTTTCACTTTTAGCCTAAAATCAGTATGAGTAAAATACCTAAATATACCTCAAAATATTTCCTCAAGTATTCTTGGAATTGGTGACTTGTAATTAAGTCTGTATGGCACATTTACTCAAGTAGGTTTTTCAGCTTTACACCTCTATCTGGGAATGGGGTTGATCCCACCTGCTGTGCCCATTGCGCAATTGTTTGGGTCTTAATATCGCCTGAAGGAATGTGGCGTGTGTGTTTGTGTGTAGACGTGCCAATTATGAGCGCTAACATGAAATTCCCATGCATTGCAAAAGAACCTAGTGGCATCGTGCCAAGTGCACATTTAATTTCAGGTTTACGGGCCCTTGGAGTTTACAAGCCCGTTCGGTTTGTAATTACATAAAAAGTTATGCCGTTGCGGTTTTCCTGCAAACTCCCGGATTGTTGGATTTGCAGCGCTGTAAAACACTGAATATTCGCAAGTACTCTTCAGAATTGTCAGACGTTGTTGATCTTTGAAAGGTGTTTGGTTGGTCTATATTTACTATTTATGCAGCAGTATTCCAGACAAAATTTTAATTAGTTGACAAATTGTAGTACCAAAGTGTGGTAAATATTAATGTGAAATCAGAGGTGTAAAGTGTACCTGAAAACAACACTTGAGTTAAAGTACGGATACCTTACTTTAAAAATTACTCCATTACATGCTACAGGTCACCTATTCCAAGAAGACTTTAAAAGTCTTAAATGATCCAATTTGAAAAGAAATGAAGTATTTTACGCATACTGAATCTATTCACCAAAAACACCAATAATTGGGAAAAACAAGAACCTCTGTATTGTTGAGGCTTAATTTCCTAATATAGAAATTAAATTTAATTCCTCAATATTTAAAGTGGCAGAACAAAACAGATTAAAAAAAAAAAAAGCCTGTCTCAGTCAAACTCAAATGTGCAAAAAAGTGCAACTGCGAATTCACGTTATTCATGTCACGTGATTTAGCTCATCATTAGCATCCAGAACCTTCAACATCCTGCAGATGGCAGTACCACCTTGTCTACCCAAGAAAGAAAAAGACGTTGACTTGTTGAGCACAAGCAAATATAATGAGTGAGGGTAAGTGTTTATTCAATTAGTACATATACTCTATCAAAAATGTAGTCAAGTACAGAGTAAAAGTTGGTTATATTTTCAATACTCTTGCTTTGTGTTCACATGGATGCACAAGTAATTTGCGAGGTCAGAATTATGAAATTATGAAACAATTATGAAACACCCAGAATTCGCATTTGGAAGTTTCTGCGTGAATACAACAAAATTGCTAGTCAAATTTTGGAATATTGTTCCAGTTTAATTAGTTTATTAAGTTGCTAAATACATTAAGTATGTTCAGACGGTGTTCAGAGTACGTCAAACTCTGAGTTGCAGTAGTCCAACAATTGTCAAGGATTATGGGAAATGTAGTTTGAGAAGGCCAACTAGTCACCCAACTAAGACACATCAGAGCATTGTGAAAAACTGAACAAACTGAACTTTTACTCGACTGAATCAATAAAACTACGATCCAAATTAGATTCCGTGAATTTCTGATTTAGCCAATGCCCATAGACGCGGGAGGTATTACTGTACGTTCTGAAAAATGCTAGGCTGTAATCAAAAACTACAACTGACTTCTGGATGTTTAATGCATAGAGCTGTTATATTTAAGGGTAACAGAAGCTCACTGCGCAGTGAATGATTCATTTGATTTCCTCTCTATTAAGTCTAAAAATATATGTATTAAAAACCTGCCAGAACTACCACAGGAGACCGAATTTGAACTAAAATGACCAACTAAAGTGGCCACTGACTCACCAGACAAATAAATACAAACCGTGCAAGTCCATACGCTCTTGAGATTTGTTGTAGACCTTAAAAGAAAAACAACAGCGCTTAATGCGTTTACTGATTTAAGACCCTTGAAAATTTGGTTTCTTCAGCTTTCTACTCTCACACTTATAGATGAATGATATTGTAATTGTTGCTCTGACTGGATGAAAAGGTTAAATGCCCAGGTTGTCCAATATGCAAATGTAGAAAACCTCAATGTTGGTGGCCCTTGGTACCAACTATTGAAAAACATGCAAATATAACTAGTCAAATAACCTGCTGTCCACAACCTAAGCCTTGCAGGAGCTTGCTGGATTCGGGGTTGCTTACTTTTTTTACTTCGGTAAAGTAGAAGATTCTCAGATTTAAATCAGTGCAAACCCATCTGATCTAGTACACTCGACCACCAACTTAAAAAAGGCCAAAGACAAATGCAATAAAGTAATATTGTGTTTTTTAAGCTAATCATTCTCCGTCTGTACATTTAAGTCCAAGAGAGGATCAAGGCTATTTATTTTGAGCACAAGTTTTATGGTCACGTGTCTTGAATGAGAAGCGAAGAATGTTTAAGATACGATCAACTTTATTTAATTTAAGAGCTGAAAAATACCACAATATTTTGTTAAAAATACAATAAACAAAAGATAAAAACAATATAATAATGACAAATAACTGTGAGTAGAAAGAACAAAGACAAGATATCTTCAATAAACAAAAGCAATATACAAAAATAAACAAAAGCAATATATAAGTACATCAGCATATATTGTATAAACCACAAAAACATCACAATAATAATCTGTTTAATTTTGATTATTATTAGTTACAATCACACATAATATTATACTGTATAAACAACACTTAAAATCAATATGCACTGAATGTACAATAAAAACATCCTAATAAATATCAGTATGCTGTATTCAATACTGTATAAACAACAAATACTTAAGAAGCATAACTTCTGTACAATACAATACAGAAGCAAAAAAGCCAATCAAAATTAATAAAAACATTATTAAGAAACAACAAAGACAATAGAACAAAAGAAAACAAGCAATTACACATTGTAAAAGAACAACAATGACAGTAAAAACACTAGATAATACAGTAGCAACATGGAGAATAAAACAAAAACTACATAAATACTTTATGAATGTAACATTTATAAACAATAATTGATCATTTTGGGCTGTATATTGCACATAAAGATTATTGCATTTTATTGTTTTAATGGAATATTGCATAGTTTTAATTTGTGTGATTCTCGTTGCCTGCCAAGATCTCCGCACCCTGAATCATATTTCCATTTTTCCCTTTTTGTTTGTACAATATTGCATGTTTGTGATACATTACAACTGGCTGTCTATCCGCAAGTCTGCACGTCATTACAGGGATATTAGTGGTACAAAATTAGGATGGTGTGCATTTATGGATGAGGGCTAGTCAATAACTTATAAAGCAGGACCACGGAGAATTGCGGTGGATTCTAAAGGTAAAGGCTCTTATAATCTGCCTAGTAACTCAACTTAACGTAATGGAATCAATTATGAGATATTATTTATTAGATTATAATTATTATTATCCTATTATCTTATAAAATTATAAGATATCAGGA
>MU204440.1:3862791-3935917 GCA_017309775.1 Paedocypris sp. Pulau Singkep
AATAATTTCTGGACTCAGATTTGGAAATGTCAGAGGATCGTGTGCATAGTATGATTCCCCTCTAAAAATAGACGTTCACTGATGACCAAAAAATCAATCACTGTCATCCCTGAAACACTCTTCCTCGGCTCGTAGTCATCAGAACTTTGACATCATTATAAGTTTTAACACCGTATCATGACTCATTACAATATAGAGATCCTCCTCGCCGCGTGACTCATTTATTGGCACTTGATCAGCTGATCGTTGACATCAAGAAGCTTTAAAGATGGAAATGATCCATTGAGATTTGTTCCAGAAGGGTCCGTGTAGGACTTAAAAAACACATACACTGATTTTATGAACTCATAAAATTGCCAATGAATTGAAATTGAAAATGAACTCAAGGGTTGTTTAATTTACACCTTTTACCTTTTTAGGAATTAAATTTACTAGTATAATTTTATTATATTAGTTTTAATTCAAATTATAGAAGTACATTTTATTCATGAAAATGTCTTGAGCAAATTGTTATGAGATTTGGATTTCATGAAGCATAAAAAGTATTTGTATTTTTTGCTTTTCTTTATATGTTTTTTTTTTTTAGCATTTGTTTCATGTTGTATTTTTTGTTCAAATACCAGTGTAACAACAGTTAGAGTACCGGTATTAGTAGTATTAGAGCATTAATAGTCATTTTTTCAGTATAGTGGCAGTACGTTGACACAGTAATTAGTACCGTTGCTAATTAGAAAACAAAATGAAAAAAAATATGTTTCTTCATCTCACTCCACCCTTGTTCAAAATATCTGATACTGCTTACTGAATTAAATTTACTACTATAATTTCTGCATATGAGTTTTCATTCATAATAGTATTTTTTCAGTATAGTGGTAAAGTGGCAGCAAGGTGACATAGTGGTTAGTAGTACCGTTGCCTTTCAGCAAAAAGGATAAGTTTGAGTTTGGTGCTGGCGTGGGTTTCCTCTGGGTCTCCAATTTTCTCCCATAGTCCAGAAAAATGCGTTAGGGAGAATTAGAATCTGCAAAATTGCCCATATGTGTGCGTGAGAGTGTTCTGTTCTGTGATTGGTTGGTCATTAAATCAGGGTGTGTCTAGCCTTGAGACGCAGTTGCTGTGATTGGCTCCTGCTCCCCGTGACCCAAAAAGTAGAACAGGGATATGTGGCTAGAAAGTTATCTCTGTTGAATATTTCTTATTTTTCTCCAAACATTGGCAGTAGATGTTCTTCGTGGGTCCTCAGCTCCGTCGACACGTGCGCACACCCACTGTGGAAGGCTATTTTTACTGCCAGGTACCGTGTAAGTTGTGACGTGCAGGCACCATTACTGATATTTATGGAACACAAATTGAAACAGAGAAATGATACGGCATTCCCGAAGGACCCATCTGCAGTTAATAGTGGTCGGTAAATGGAGTGAAGAAGCAGGATGAAAATGCTGATGCTGCATTCTTTAGGATGCCATATACTGAAGTTCTCATAATTGTTTTGGAAACTGGGACAAGCAGAATGTAATTAGACTTGACAGTCAAGCTCAGATAACCTCCATGAAGACAACAAACCTATGTGGATGAAGGAAAAAAAAACAGCTTGTGTGGAAAGCCACAATGCCTCTTTTTGAAAGTTTTCTTGAATTTTTTATCGTGGAAAATTTGGACCAAAGAGGTTTGACAGAGATTCTTAGTGCTAAATAAATATCTGTTTATTTTTTTTTATATTTGCTTGAATACTAATAAAATAGTTGTATTGTTCTAGTCATTGTTAAGTTATACTAGTTTGTCTGTTTTGTACAGCTGCTTTGAAAAAAGTTTGTGACTATGAAGTGCACTTTATTAGTTAATTAAACTTTGAAATTGAACTTGAAAATCATAATTCCTCTAAACAATTAGAGGGGAAAAAAGCTATATATATACATTTTTTTTTTTAATCTCATGCCACCCTTGTTCAAAACATCTGATATTGCTTTCTAAATAATCTGAAATTATTTAAAATGACAAAACTCATGAGAGATTAGAATACAATGTCATGCTTGGGTTTAGTAACAAAAGGACATTGATGTTCTGCATATGTGACCACTTGGGTCTTTCTGTGGAATTGTGTGAACCGGTGGGAAACATGTGGACTTTGATAGGGGAAGACGGTGATGGCCTGACTGACCTGGAGTTGAAAGTTTTGGATGTCTCCGTTTGGGAGGCACGGGGGAGGGCAGAGGTGGTGCAGAGGGCCGAGCGTGAGTCATCCAGGGAGCTTGTGAAAACTGTGGGAGCGTGAAAAGAACAGAGGAAAGGAAAGCTGAATTGATGAAGTGATGCAGCAAAGGAGAAGAGGAAGAAATGACAGGTTTATCTGAAGGAGGCTCCCGATGTGTTTTCAATCTTTAGACATTCCTCAATGTTTTGCCTCCAGCTTGGCCGATGGTGTGAACTTTTTTTTTTTTTTTTTTACAACCGTTGTCTATAAATATATCTATGAGAGAGAGAGAGAGAGTGAAATATATATATATATATATATATATATATATATATACACACACACACACACACACACACACACACACACACACACACACACACACACACACACACCGTATAGGGTTGGGATAGATAGATAGATAGATTAGGGAAAATGGATGGATGGAAGGACAGATGGATTGTCAGATGGATGAATGGACAAGAGATGGATCTATGGAAGGATGGATAGATGGACAGATGGACAATCAAATTGATGAATGGACAACAGATGGATGGATTGATGGACATATAGACAAGTACACTTTGAGACGGATGGATGGACAACGAATGAATGGATGGATAGATAGATGGATGGATTAAACAAAGGCTACATTTGGGAATAATTACATTCTACAGCATAAAAGAAAAAAAAAAACACCAAACATTGTCGCAGCAGTTCCTGTTTGACTGTGCGAGGGGATGCAGCTGTGTGGTAAAGACCTCATGTTGGCAAGTTATGGCATTTCCCACCAAGTTAACAAACTGTAAATACTTTTGTTATAAGACAATTTCATATATTAGTAAATTAACAGTTCATTTTTAATACTGTATGCCAACTTTTTTCACTTGTATTTTGAATGGTGTTGATTATATTTTGTAGAATGGATTTACATGGACAAACACAAGCAATTAATGTTCTGTACACTGATTTATACGTTTTTCTTTTTTTATTATTATTTTTTTTTTTTACCACCACCACCTCCTCTTCTTTTCGTTCACACGCTGCTCCTGTTCTCCTGTTCTGAGTTATAAATACAATAGCGTTGCGTTTCTTTTACAACTCTTTTGCTCGGGCGAATCTTTGCTCATATGCGGGTAAATACCACCTATTACTCATGTTACTTACAAGCACATTTGTAGGACACATGCAAGCATAGCGCTTCGTCACTGCATAACAATTAGCTGTCTGAGTGTTCACCGCGCAAGTGATGGAATTTTACTGATAACAGACAACGGTCCTAGTTGGATTTCGTGACTTCCATGATTCTGTGCGTAAAGATTAAAACGCGTAACCAGAAAAGAGCGCCAACGTGCCGCAAAACTGACGAAGACTCTTGAACGAAGGTTTTTTTTCTGTTGTTTTAGTACATTACGAAGCTCAAAACTGTTTAGCACAGATGTAAGTATACTTTACACCGTGTTGTACGTAGTCCTCTGTTTTGGTGTTCACTTTGCAGCAGCAGCAACAAGTTTCTCGAGAACTTAGTGTCACTTGGCAGAAAATGAGATTGTGGAATCGGATCTTACCTGAATTGGGTCGTCTTCACGCGGGAAAAAATGTCAGGTTGGATAATGTCGTGAATTGTGCCGGCTTCGCGTAATCTGAACATGTCGTGCGCATTCGCGCTGACACATAGGATGGACATTGGTGTCTTCGTGCGCAACTTTTCTCGTGATCAGCCATTTTACTCACCGTCTAGGGGTGGTAGTTACATGTTTAGTTCCCACCTAAACTTGACCGCCTTCGCTCTTCTCGACAACGTAAGAGCACTAGCGGTGTTTCTCTCGGCGAGGGTATTGCGCAAATCTATATAGGAGTTTTGGGCAAATCGCGACAGGTTGCTATTTGTCCTGTCGGCACAGTCACCAAGGTGTTAGAGAGTTTAAGCACGCGGATATTGCATAGGGTTATTAGATTCATAAGTCACCCAAGTGGTGGGCGATCTTCTGAGCACGGCAGAAGTTCGCATATGATGACTTCAAACAAGACACATTACCTACCAGCATCTGTTGGAGTGTGTGGATATTAAGACACTTCTATCTCCAGGACATCATAGGGGAAAATGGTGAGTAGCTTGGAATACTACACTGAAAGGAATAATTACTCCTGAGCGGGCTTGTGTTTACACTTTGTGGTTTGTATCTAAAGAACCTTTTTGGATGTGCGATACTTGCGCGTGGTCTCGTGCCCGTGGACCCGCATGCTGGAGGATTTGAGATCGGCTAAATGAATGTGAAACTTTGCATTGGTGTTGTTTTCTGTGATTCGCAGCAAGAGGGAGAAAAAAAAATCAGAGCAAAGCAAACGCATGACACAAGCTTAGCTATAGCATGTACATTCTAATTGAGGTTTTGTCTTTGGTGCCGTGTCAAAATGCGTTTTGGTGCCTATAGGCTTTTAGACTTGTTTTCAATATCGTTTTCCTTAAGTGCTCTCTCCGCGAAGGGGGAAAAAAGCAACATGTGTAGTCCAACTACACTGCAGGACGAAGCAGAGCATTAGCACGCTATTACTGTGTGATTTGGGGACACGTTTCGGGTCTTTTGCGGGGACACCTTCTCTGGAACGTTCCACCGACTTTTGAAATTCACTGATTCTTTTAAGAAAACGACCGGCGAACATGAGATCAAATATTAACAGGACGGACTTGGCAAGGATTTATTCACGTGACAAGGCGTGGGAAAGCAATAGAGTAAAGCAATATCAAGTGGCACTTAACGAAAGTATAGATTTTTGCCTCTAAGTAACCTTAGCTGTGCTATGATTTCAGCACTTTGGACAGCGGCACCGGAGTCGTTGCTGCGGACTTACACGGAGTGGACATCGCCTTTTGTTTTGCAGTTCTTTTGCCAAAGCTAGGGAGTTGGTTCACCTTTTCCATCATTTTTGCTTTCGGAGGGAGACCGGTGAGAGAGAAAAAAACAATCGTGAGGAAAAGAACCAGACAATAGCGGGGCTGCTTTGCGATTGGAGTTTTGTCGCCACTTAGAGCATGTGAAAGTTGAAAACGTAGAGCTGCTGTAGGTTACGCGTACTTTGCCAGCTCCACTTGGTGCACAGCGTTAACTTTGGGAAATGCAAGTGTTGGTCTTGGAGATCTAACCACTGATAGTGGTTGTCAGCTCTTAAAAAGGTAAGACCTGTTTGTGTTACTCTCCACTTTGTCAGCAGTATAGTTCTCGATCGGGTGTTTAAATGCAAATCTTATAGGCAGATTATATTGTTTTCTCTTAAGTTTTTAGTAGCGACTGCGGGTCACTGAATGTAAAGCTGAGTAGAGATACGGCTCAGGTAGCAAATGAGTCATATCGGAAATGCTAAAGTTGCGTTATCTCATTAGATTTTCTCACCTCTATTGTTGATTTAATTACGACTGTGGGAGAACACTATACAACAGCGACAAAGTTTTACTAATTTAGGGAGCGTTTTCATTTCTGTCATTTCCTTTCGCCCTCGAAGCCTGGTTATTTTATGCGTTGTTGTTCATGTATCGCTGCACAAAAAAAGCTGCCTAACACCAGACTTTATGCGTCGGTAGTTGATGCGAATGCGCACGTTCAGAGCACGTTTTAAAAATATACGACTTCAATGCGTAAGTCCCATATCTAAGGATAATCACATATCCATCTTTCAATCTCTCGCTCGAAATTTGCATCACACTTTCTAGATTCTGGATTTATGCGGTACAATTTCTTTATACGATCGTTCATATTCGATCATAAAGTGGTGGACCCAGCACTAATAACGCATGTCTGTAGCAGCATCCCACTTCTTCACCGTGGGCATATCGCTAGTGTTTTTACTACAGACCGCTTCCGTACGATTCATTCATCCCGAGGTTTCCACTCTCCTCCCGCATCACCTGCTCTCCTCGCATCCACGCGCGCAGGTCTGGGCGCACGTAGAACTGTTTGTTACCTCTTGGAGCTGAAATACAAAAATAAAAAAAATATGTATATTTTTTTATTAAAAAACTATTTGGCCGAGGTGTTAAAAATATAAATATGTGTGTAAACATATATGTGCATGTATGTATACTGGCAAAGTCAATGAGAATTCGGAAAGGCGTGGTCAGATTTTGTCAATTGTCCTGGCTGCATGGGTTAGATGGAGGAACCGATAAGATTTCCTGATAAAGAAATGGCTGAGAGGGTTTCACGCGTATTGTGGAAGAGGCTGAAGAAAAGACTCTGCAAGACTGAGGCGAAATTAGGACAGTCAGCGTTTTAAAGGAGCTTTTCGCTGATGATTTTCTGACTTTTATGCCGAGTAAGTTTAGGAATTCGTCTCAGTTTCTGAAAAAGGATGAGCGGAGGTTGCTTTGCTTCGATCGCTTTATGCTTCTTTGTATTCAAGAATCTGAAATAAAGAGGAAAGCGGCTGAATGACAGAGCTATGAAAGCCCACGGGCGCTCTCACCGCCGCGTTAAATAACGGTCTATGAGACGGAGACATTCAGCCTGTCATTTAGCAGCTTTTAAATGATCCGTATGAGCGTTTCTCTTTGTCAGGCTGCATTCGCGTCTCTTTTCGGTGCTTTAATTGTCATTTCTACTGTAGCGTGTTTCTTTTCTTGCTATGTTCAAAGCAGCTTATCGAGAAAATCTCATTTAGCGTTCGATTGTACGATGTTGTTTTTGGAGACGTTAATCAAATGTTGTCGTTTCGGTCTCGTGCCATAATCACATGTTAGAACTATAATTAATTTCATGCTTCTGTCAGCATTAACTTTGATGATTAATTCAATCTGCCAACGTCTTTCGTGATGACAAATTTCTTCGATCGGATTTTTTTTCTAGAGATATAACCGAATGGACCTTTATATCGTTTTTGTTTATTTTTAAATTGATTGTTTTTTTACTGTTTATCTGCGTAGCCTTGCCGGTAATGTTTTTATTAAAACGTCAAGGCTTGTGATTCATTTTCAGAGGGATGATTTTATTTAGAAATAAATGTGTTATTTGTTAACAAATATAATACAATTTTAGTTCATAAGAGAGGGATAGAATATGTGGGCTGGTGGTGTGGGTGTGGGCATGCGGGGGGAGGGGCTGGAGGCGGATGCGGGGAGGGGGTGCTGAGGGATGGCACGACACACTTTGTATGTACGGAGGGTTTTTTATAGAACTTTCTGCAATGTACGTCATCGGATCAGTCCATAAATGGGGCTGTGTTATCTAGCTGAGAATCTCCCTATCTGCCACCCCTCCCTCCGCTCTCTGATCGCTGCAGAGTTAAGGGTGGGCGTCAATAACAAATCTTTGCTTGGTAGGTTTCAGTTCAAATGTAAAAAATGTTATTTTGGATTTACATTTGGATTTCTATTTTGACAAATGCTGACTGCCGTGAGACTTTTAAAAATATTTTTCAGAACGATTTAGTTTTCTCTGATTGTTTCTTTCTCTCAAAAGTTTTTTTTGTCATTGACGTAACTCGATGAATTGATTACGAAAATGCTCATTAATATATATATATATATATATATATATATATATATATATATAATATATATATATATATATATTTTATTTATTTATTTATTTATTTATTTATTTTTATTTATGAATAATTGCGAAAATACGTTGTTTCGCTGCATGCATAAAGTCTAAAAATATAGTAAATGTGATTTAATTTATGCAAATAGATACTTATTGACTCAAGAAATTTTTGATCAAATTAACTTTATTTCTACTCACATTATTTCTTAACGTTAAACTAACTTGTCTCTGCTGTAAAAGCGCTTGACTTGTGGGATAACTTGACTTAACTCGTTTTGGGTCGTGCATCGTCTATCTGCAATCAGCATCCAGAAATAATTATATAATATGTTGCATTGCTAGCAACAAAAAAAATCTTTTTTTTTCTTAGCAAAAAAAAGGATTTTTTTTTTCCAAGTCATGTTTTTAACATTCACTTATTCAGTTTTTATTGAGGTGTGGTGGTTCTGTGATGGGTTTTGTTGGTTATCCACCCACCTGTTTGCTTTATAAATTGAAGTCATTCTGCTTAAAATGCAGCATTTGCAGAGGTGGTGTCTACTCTAAAAAAAAAAAAACAATTAAACTTTTTACCATCATCAATGGTTGGGTTTGTATAACAAATGTTATTTAATTTTAGTTGTGCAGTTGAGTGTGTGCTGAGTCTGGGCATTTGCATGCGCTTCAAAAAGTTGAAATAAGACAGGACACTTTTATTTCTCTTTCACGTAAGGTTTTTTTCACGTAAATTTTTATTGAACTTTGATTTATTCATTGTTTCTTTAAGGTGTTTGTTCACCATGGTTGTTAGCAATTAAAACAAATGAATTAAAATGTAGTTAGAGGCCATTTTATGGACCTCTGTGAATGGTTAATAGTGCATAGTTTGTAATTTTTTGTCAGCTTCTAACAAAAAACCTATATATTACTCCAGTAATTGTATAGCATAAAAGGACCAGACAAGCTCAGTACATGACAAGAGCTGTCTACCTAATTATGTAAATATACTCACCCCTGACACATAAGGGTTTGTTGGGCAAGCATAAGGCTAGATTACCTGAGGATGTGTGTACAAAGGTATAAAGTGCAGCAGAGGGCTTATGCCCCGCACGGATACATTACCAGAGCTTCTGGTGTATGCTGCAAGGGATAGATTACAGTTACCTGGATTGTATAGCTATCTGTGCCATGTGCTAAAGTGGATATCTATATGTGTAGACCTATAGCAGAGTTGCTACAAGTCAAGACGCTGAGATCTTTATCCTACACTGTCCACTGCTGACCACATACAGAACTTTCTCATTAAGGAGGACTTCAATATGATGTTATAGAGATTCATCCATAGAGATTTTTTAACTTAAAGAACAAGTCTTGGATGAAATACAATCATGTGAGTCATGCTGAGAACCAGGCTACATCTTTTAAAGATGGGAAAAAAACCAGGCCCGATATCCTAGAATGGTCAAACCGGGAGTTGGAATCTATCTGAAGTTCCACGAAGTGATTCATTCATTTAAACGGAATGACAAAATGGAAATGCGGCACCCACTTGAAGAGGTGTACATACTCACACATACACTCACGCACATTACAGACTCAACAGAACACTGGATTGTTTACGTTGGTTAAGATTTTATCTCCTCCACGTGACTTTTTTTCTCCCTCCATTCACATTTTATGTCCACACAAGGCTATGCTACTGGTTTATTACCACTGTGCAATTCCCATTTTGTGTCATTTTCGAAACGAGTGTCAAAAATGAGTGTTCATCATTCCTGTCAGTAGGTTGGAGAAATCTCAGTGGTCATCATCTTTGGGCTTTTTTTGAGACCCTTCATGTTTTTCTTGCATTTAAACGTAAGTAAATGTTCCACCATGTTTGTCCCGGGGCATGTACTGTATCTCCTCTAACTTGAAGATTGAACAACGACTTGTTGAGAGCAACCGTGCCACTTCAAAATCCTTTTTTCACGTTTTTCACGAGAACTGTTCCAGGAACACTACGATGGTCGAAGACAACAGAGGTTGAAAAGCAGAGAGGATTTTTTTTTGAGAAAGCCGAGGTGACGTCATTAGCGACCCGACCTATTGGATAGAGACACGGCCATCGCTTCTGACGCCGCTCCGACTCTCTCAACATTCAACACTTTGAACACGTCGATCCTGTGATCTTTTTTTTTTTTTTTTTTTTTCATGTTGAAGACTTGTTTGGGTGTGGTGGGGTAGGATGGACTATTTTTTCACCTTAAAATTACAATTTTCATATTTATGATGTTCCAAAACCTCTTCCAAACGTTCTGCTCTCACTTTTCTCCAATGTGTGAGTATTTCAATCGCATCTGTTGTTTTCCTGTCAATTTTGTGCTGTACATGCAATTCTGAACAAGATCTATGTCTATTTAATCCCCCTAATGAGAAGTAGAGTGATTTATTTATGGATTACCTGCCTAGAACAGCTCTTTAAGCACAATTTGAGAGTGTGCTAACGTATGTTTGTTTGTGTGTGTGTGTGTGTGTGTGTGTGTGTGTGTGTGTGTGTGATATATTCCTTGTGTTATGGTAGTAAATATTAATCAAAGTTTTAGTCCCTATTGGAAAGCATCTCTCTCTCTCTCTCTCTCTCTCTCTCTCTCTCTCTCTCTCTTTCACTCTGCATGTGTGTGTGTGTGCTTTACCTTTCTTGGAGTCATGTCGTTCAGTAATTGCTGATGCAACTCTTTGTCATCCAGGGTTTGCCCTCTCCTACTGTGAACCTATGGGATGAGATTTATCCATTCTGACTTGTCTTTAACAGGAAGGTGCTAAGCATGAGCTCATCTAAACGTTAAAGTGTATTTGCAGAAGTGTTAAGATCGCGTCGTTTGGAAAAGTCGACAGAGATGTAAAGAGAAACCAAGTTTGCATACGTATGCATGGATGCCTTGATGAGACAGGTGTTAGCATCCTCACTCATGCTGCGAACAGCTAGCTTTGAAACCACTCCACCTCATTACCTTGAGCTGAGAAGAATCATCATCATCATCATGCGCTGAAATCATGATGATAAATCTCACAATGGACCGCATCCAGAAGCCCACTGCGCTTTGGAGCATTGTGTAGGGTAAAATATGTGACATAATGTGCGAGAGACGCCTTCCCCCACCACTCCAAACCTCTTTTGGAAGGTCACGTTAACCTGACGTTAACCTACCCATGTTAATGTAACATCCCCATCATTGTACGGAAAATAAGTGACGCTAGATGAATAATGAATAGTGTTAAAAGCAATGAACCAACATCTGGCACATAAGCTCCTTCTGGGGAAGCGGGGGGCTTCAACTGACAATCGTTTAAAATATCAGATACGTGGAGGGCCGGTGGATAATGGGTCCTTGATGTGGTGGAGGGCAAGGAGTGGGCTATTAACTTTGAAGCCTTTGTGGAGTCACAATTGGAAATATCAATTACAGCAGATGACATACAGTCTTGTCGCGAAAGGTGTTGCGTATCATGTCTGTTTAAAGATGCTGCCTTTTAGAAAACTGGGATCGTAATTAAACTTCAGTGCGTTCAAAACCCCTGCACTTCACACGACGAGTTTCATTCGCATTCATTTCACATCCCAACGACGCTCTGCATAATAACACTCCGAGTCTCACTCAGCCGGCGCTCGCGCTGGAGTCACGTGCCGTGACGTCACGCAGTAGTTAGTTACTGTAGTCGCGAGGAGGAATGAAGCCGTCATTTCAACCTGGAGAGCTCAGTCAACGCGCACCACACCGAGAGCGCACACCATGCCAGCTCACTGCCTCAGCACACTTCCAAAGGATCCGCTCAGTCATGGGAGTCCATTACCTCAGCCGTGCAATTTCCACCATCAATAATTTAATCTATTTGCTCAAAAGCTGAAAAGACAAGTTGCAGCTGCTGCTTGGCGAAGAGCGCGCGCGATTTTCGCCAAATTAGTTATACGGAGCGTTTCTCCAAAACATCCCAGATGACACTGTCCTGCTGAATGGTCTCCTTTACGACTGGACAGTAGAGGTGGGTTTTCTCGCCGGATAACGGAATCTCTTGAGGTTTTATAGGGAATTGGCTGATGGGAATAAAGTCATAATGTCGGTTGTGGCTTTCCGGTAGAAACGGGTCGTTGCGTGTCGTTATGTTGTCTAAATTGCTTAACAAAACAAAGGGCAACGAAGGGGTTTTCTTTATTTTTCCCACTCCGACTTTACTCGCAGTGATATGTTGATATGTGCTGAGGTCGTGCGTAAGAGGAATGCTCCTTTCGTTTTTGAGATTATAATGCATTAACCTAAAGGTGCATGGCTTTATCCATTCAACACAGATTATCTAGTCAACGTTTTAAACTGTTAGACTGGTTTGCTGAGACCAATGAGACTTGAACATGAAACTTGAGATCGTCGTTTAGGTTTACCATAGAGAGTCTAGCCATCCCGGCTTGTGACAACATCTCAAATAGGAAACAGTCTTCGGATGGGAATAGTTTTTAATCCAGATTAAAAGTGAAAAGTCCGTTTTTTACGTGTTGACTTTCTTTTCTTTTCTGTTCTCTTTTTCCAGCTACACTTTGTTATAAGAACCGATTTTTTTCCATTGGATACGATAGGAAAGTTAAACTTTCATGATCAATATTGGTATTTTATGAGAATTAGTGTCGCGAGGCGTTGATTGAGGAATGAAACCGTTACAGAATATCTTAATGTTTTCCTCTTGAGTGTGAGAGTGTGTGACGTGAATTGAATGTTTCTATTGCTCTGGTGTGTTTTTCCTCACTCCGTGTGTAAGCACTTAGTGTAGACGAATGCGCCATCTAGTGTGGACATGTTATAAAATCTGTGATGGACTTGAGGCTGAAGGGTCCGAATGTGCCATTTATTCTGTAAAATATCTTCACATCCCATGGTAGTTTGAGAAGTGTTTCCTATTCCTTAGAAAGTTCGTGGAAAAACTCGTCTGCTTACGTATCAGTGGCCATTCTTAGATGATATTTCCCTCACGGATCTAGTTCGCCAATGCTCCTGTTACAAGAAAAGACGAAACCTATACATAAATTATAACTGCACTAATGTTTAATTTGTAGTTGTCTTCTACATTTCAGTGATGGAACCATTCACAACAATGCGAGCGTGTGATTATTTTAAAACAATACATTTTAATATGGGTTAAGTTTGGCTTTCAAATACGATAGTACAAATTCTTAAATGAATCACTAAATTAAACGTAAAACTTTTTTTGTGTGACAATGTGGCGATTTTTCAGTGACGATGTTTTCCCGCCAAAACCCATGGTGAGCAAACTAAGCTTAAATAAGTTTTTTTTTACACTAAATGTTATTTTATCGATTATCTTGGTTAAGTCACGACGGATCACTGGAGAGCAATGTGCTGTTGTTATGGTAACCTCATCTGAAATTACTTCAACTTCAGTTTAACGTGATGTTTAACTTTTGTTGAAAGCCTTGCAACATGAAATCAGGAGATCGTGAGCACTCCAACTATCAAGTTTCTCTAAAAATGAGACGCTTACCTGGAAGTTTCTGATGTTTTTGCTGCTTCTCTACAGAGGCATGTGATTCTAATTATAACTTTTTCATCCAATATTGTTGATTGTTTAAGCTGGAAATATCCCCCTATTAAGTGAAGTTATGTCTACAAACTCTTACAATTCAGGATTTTCCCATGCTCGAGCATCATTGTGCTGTTGCATTGTGTATTAATGGGAAAGGAATTCAGTCTCCAAACCTCCCAAGACACCTGTGTGAGCTTACGCCTGTTGCTGCGTCAAGTCTTTTAATGCTTTAAGCATTGCTTTTATCCTATTCAACATTCCTATCAAAAATTTCAGTCATATGCAGTTAAAGATTATACTTTCTAAAGTCGGACAGATAAGAAAAACAGAACAGTGTCTGTTACCACAGCGCTTTTAAGTTGGACGACTCTTGTGCATATCTGTCATGAATGAACTTTTATTTCCCTAATCCTTCTGTGGCAGGAAGACTTAAACAAATACAGTTGTGAGGGATGTGTGATCGTACAGACCGAACGATCCTGTCCGACCTGGTCCTCTCCAAACAATTGAGCAGGTGCATATACTCTTTTTCCCAAAACCATAGAGCTGCCACTCATCCATAATTAAAGTACAATCATGTTTTAAAAGTGTTTCAACATGCTCCTATCCAGCCTTGATCATTAGGATCAAATACAGCTGTGTGGATGTAGTTTTTCATCAAGCTTTCTGCTCCTTACTTTGTAGATGGCAGATCTGAAGGTCACCGATGGTTTTACGGTTTCTCACGTGAGAGGTCCGATTGATGAAAACCTTGTTTGTGTTATACTCATTGACTTGTAATAGATAAATGGATATAATAAAGGGAAACCTTGTGTTGCTAGACAATTGGAAAGATTATCTTGAATCCTTTTCCACTGACACACAGGCGAGGTAATTATACTCTTTATCGAGATTCGTTTTTGATGAGCCATGAAAAAACAGCTCCTGCGTCTCTCATACGACTCACAAATTATGTTTGCACATCATTCGTTGACAGGATATTGATGTTACGTGATTAGGTGGCGTTCAGACGTGCGTCCGGACCGCTCATAACGGGTAATATATGCAGTCCACATATTAAAAGCAGAACAAACATGTCTGTGGAGGTAATCTCTCCTTCTTTTGCCGCTTTGAATGAGACAGAAGGTCTCAGTTATTGCCAACTCAGTCCCAGAGCAATAAAGTGATTCATCGTCTAGATTACGTTTTAACAGGAAGTTGATTGAGAGCATAATCCATATTGATTCCGTTGATGGAAACAGGAAATAGCAGAGTTGGAAATAAAATCATTTGTTGTTCCCGTTGAGAAAAGACCCCAGAGGAGAATGGAAAGCAATTGCAAGCTGATGAGTGGCACTGCCCCTTAGCACCACTCCTTCCAGTCCCACTGCCCTTTTCCTCTCATCCTCCTCGGAGACCATGACAGAGACGTCATCAGGGGTGTTGTTCTCTCGGCTTCCGCCCCCTGCCGCAACAACCACACACCGGTGCTCTAGTCTAATTAGGAGGCCAGAATACAGTTTAGTGTTGCTCATTGACGTTACCTGGATATTTGCGTCAGCAATTACCGAGAAAAATCTCAATGAAAGCGCCTCTGTTATTTAAGGAGTTGCAGTTCCTGTAGGATTTGGATGAGGCCTGGCAATGTTACTCCACCTGCTGTCAGGAAGGGCAACAGAAGGGAATTGGGTGTCAGCATGACGGATGCCGGTATTTCATTCAGAAGCCTCTGCAATCCATATAAATACTTCTCTCATTAGGGAGACGGCAGATGTTTGGTAATTGAGATCATCCTGAAACTGGGGCGGTTACTGTGCTCTGTTTGTGTGCGTCCATGTATTACTTAAGCTGTGAGGATTCAATGGATTGGGAAACGTTGCATTTTTGACATTGTGAAGAAAAGAATATACAGTTGGATGGGTGGCTGGATGGTCTGATGAAAGGAATTATGGATTTCTGGATAGATAATTAGATAAATGGATGGATGTATGAATGAATGATTAGTAGGTGTGTAGATAGGTGGATTGATGGATGGACAGACAGACAGATGTGCAGAAGATAGACGTACTGTATGATGGATGGATGATTGGTAGGTAGGTAGGAAGCTGGACGGAGAGATGGCTGAGATAGAAAGATTGAAGGAATAAAGGATGGATGGATGGATGGAGGATTGTTAGGTAGGTAGGAAGTTAGATGGAGGGACAGATATATAGAAATATTTAAAGGTAGGATGGAATGATGGATGGACAGACAGACAAATATGCAGGAGATAGAATGATAGGATGAATAGATGGATGGATGATTGGCAGGTGGGTAGGTAGGTAGGAAGGTGGATGGATGATAGATAGAAGGATTGAAGTATGGATAGATGATTTCTAGGTTGGTAGGAATGTAGATGGAAAAAAATATATATATATAAAGATTTAGGGAAGGATGGATGGATGGACAGACAGATATGCTGGAGATAGACATATGATGGATAGATGGATGATTGGTAGGTAGGTAGGTAGGTAGAAAGGTTGATGGATGGATCATAGATAGAAAGATTGAAGGAAGGAAGGATGGATGATTGGTTGGTAGATAGGTAGGTAGGAAGGTGAATGGATGGATAGATAAATAGAAAGATTGATGGATGGACGGACGGACAGACGACAGACAGACAGATAGATGGATAGATCTGTAAATGCAGGCATGTCAAAGAAACTCGAGTGACCAAGCATGAACTAAATAAGACAGAATCATTGAATAATTCCCGGGCAGGCACTTTAAATTCCATGCTATATTCAGCAGAGGTAATTGCTGACAGCGTAAGAAGCTTTTTTCCATTACTGGGAAAGCTGACATACTGAAGTATCTTTTCAAGCTTGCAGAAGCAACTTGTACACACATTTTGTGCAGCGCAGGACCTGATTAAGATTGATCTGTCCTGCATCCTCTGCTCCTGCTTGTTTTTGTCCACGTGAGAGGTGAAATTAAAGATGCTTCCACCTCATCTCCCTAGCCAAATACACACATCTACTCATGCTTGCACATCACATCCTCTCCGTCTCACACACACACTCGCGGACTGCAGCGTCACTGAGCGCACTGGGACTTTGAGCTCATTAAGTGGAGGGTTGTGATATTCTGAATCGAGACTGTGGGACTCCCAACCGTCCTATTTATAGAACACACATCTCCATGGCAGTCATCAATGCACTAGCAAATCGCAGCCGTGGCCCCAGACACCAATTAAGAATGAAACAAACGCCTTTTAGACAGGGCGTGTCCCTCCTGTCCTGCCGGCCCCTGCTGGCTTCCTCTCTCCGCCTCTTCCTGAGACGGCATGGGGCATCAGGAGGACACCACACAGGGAACTGGCAAAGCCTTGCTGCGGTGCTGGATATTTTTAAATGCACCCCTCCACACACCTCCCCTCCCCTTCTCCTCAGAAAAGTGAGAGTAATGGGTATTTTTTGTCATGTATGGTTGCTTCCTGTCTGTTCGTATGGGCTGGGATGCTATTGGATGTGACTGGCGGTGACTTGTAGTGAGGCTTCGGAGAGGTAAGGAGAGGGTGAGAAGACACAGAGGACGGATGAAATGAAACTATGGCTCTGATTTTTTTAGATTTGTGTGAATATTTCACCCCCTTTTGGGTTTAGTTTCGTAATATGCTTTCCTCACCGTCTTTCCTCATCTCTTTGTGCCCCCTTATTTCACTAGATTAGACCATCAGCATTTTTATATCTAAAATTAAGTCTGAATCTTTTGCGCGTCCATTTCTAACCAAACAAGCTTAGGTGTAATTATTTCAAACTCGACGCACGTTTAGTGAGCTATTTAAGGCTTTTGTTTGTCACCTCTCAAGCTCACACATGTGCTTCACACCACGTCCTCTCAAAGGAAACAGAGGAAGAGACAAGGGAGCGAAAAGAAGAGGAAGATGGAGAGAGACGGTGAATCTCATGTCCTCTTAATGATACTCCAGGGTCTCTGAATTTAGCCGGACTGGGTGTGTGAGAGAACATACAGCGAGCAGAGACCCTGCTGATCCTTAGGGTCCGTCACTAAAAATGAAATGCTGTGTTTGTTGTGTTCTTAATGTCTCGGGGATCATATTTCTTTGATGGCTGTAGATATTGTGAACACTTTGGTATATGAATTACAATGTGATTATTGCTGACCCTTTAGCATAGAGCATTTATGTTTTTGATATGGGTTTTAAGTTCAAATTCAAGTTCTGAGCATTTGTAAGGCGCTTTTCACGGTTTTTAACTGTCTCAAAGCGCACCAGTGATGCCCAACCTGTGGCCTGTGGGCCATATCTGGCCCGTGAATGCCGCTTTTTTATTTTTATTTTCACAAATTAATTTAAATAATTTTAGTTCATAAGGAAGAAGGGTTAATAACTAGACACAAATATGCTCAATTTTACCCTGGCACGACCTTCATACTTTTGCAGGACACATTTAGAGAAAAATCTGTCATCATATTTGTAAAATGACGAATTGATAATTTAAGCTTGACATTTGCTACAGACTTTGTATTGACATTATAGACACTAGTAGAATAAGCAGTGGATGGTGAGTCCGTCATTTTATAAAAATAAAATTTAGATTTTAACGAATAGACTAAATCAAACATTCAAATGTAATCTAATAATACGCCTGGAGAAATGCCTCAAACTCAACAACGGTTGGGCAGCGCTGAGTTGCTGTGACTGTTTGTTTTCACATCATTGGACTCATTTTGCCTCTGACATTGCTTTTAAGTTTTGTTTTTGTTCTCTTTCTCCCCCCTCTTGTTTTCCCCCTTTGCCGCCCCCAGTTCCAACAGGTTAGAAGAGTGATGACCATCCTGTTCATTACTATGGTTATTTCATACTTCAGTTGCATGAGAGCTGCACCCATGAGAGAGATCCCGGGTGTGCAGGGGGGCCACCGGGCCGAGGGCTACCTGGGTGCCGCCGCCATCACCACGGGAAGTCGGGGCCACGGGACTCCACAGAGTGGGGGCGGCCTGCCCTCGCTCACGGACACTTTCGAGCAGGTGATTGAGGAGCTGCTTGAGGTGGAAGGCGAGGCCACGCAGAAACTAGGGCCCGGGGTCAACCAGGGTCAAGGCGGGGGTGGTCCGGCCGCCTCAGCAGACTCGAAGGACGTCGACCTGTATTCCTCGCGGGTGATGATCAGCAACCAAGTGCCTTTGGAGCCGCCGTTACTCTTTCTCTTGGAGGAATACAAAAACTACCTGGATGCCGCCAACATGTCGATGCGCGTGCGGAGGCACTCAGACCCAGCGCGGCGAGGAGAGCTCAGCGTTTGTGACAGTATTAGTCAGTGGGTGACCGCTGTGGACAAAAAGACGGCCATTGACATGTCTGGCCAGACAGTCACCGTTCTGGAGAAGGTCCCCGTGACTAACGGTCAGCTGAAGCAATACTTTTATGAGACCAAATGCAACCCGTTGGGGTACACAAAGGATGGCTGCCGAGGAATAGACAAGCGGCACTATAACTCACAATGCCGGACAACCCAGTCTTATGTGCGAGCCCTTACCATGGATAGCAAAAGGAAGATCGGATGGAGGTTTATACGGATAGACACTTCGTGTGTATGCACATTAACCATTAAGAGAGGCAGATAGTGTACACAATGTATAGATTTTATTGAGAGTTCTAAAAGAAAAACAACACAAAAAAAAGACAGAGAAGAGAAAATATCTATTTGTATATACATACAGGGTAAATTATTCTGTCAGAGGAGAATTTTATGAACCGCATGAAAAAATGATGTTTATACAGTGATACTCTATTTATTGAACATATTCATGACCTTGTAAACGATTAAAGATCTGATCAGTCATTTGCGCCCATTTCAAATTAATCTATCACGTTCCTCCAGACATCGTGGTCTTTTACGTTGCCAAGATTTTGAGAAATGAGGAGATGAGGGGGGCGAAGACGAATTACAGACAATGGGGGGAAAGAAAAAAGAATCGAAAAAAAAAAACAAGGAAAAAAAAACTTGCATGCTGCTTCAATTGTGAATTGAGAAACTGTCCATTTCGGGAAAATAAGAAAAAGATTTCCAACCAAAACATTCCGTTTACATTCTCAAGCGTATCAGGAGTTCCTCCTCTCAGTACTCTGTCTGTTTACTATCCTCAACTTCTTAAGGTAATGTTGGAAATACATGTCAAGGTGCTTTTGTCATAGCTTTGCTGTTTATTTTTTTATCCCCACGAGATGAGAAAAGAATATATAAAATATATATATATAAAAAATCTATTCATTGACATGTGTTCGAGATTAATATATTCATTTTGTATGTTGTGAAGTTGTTTGCAATATCAAATTGAAATCTTTGAAGAAATAAAATTACTGTAGGCAACTGAAAAAGAAAAGCAATGTCAATAAAGTTTGAGCTCTCCCTTCGCAGGTCTAAACCTTGGAAGACCACCGCTCGCATCACAATCAACACACATTGGATCCTGAGTGAAAGACAAAGTTATCAACCATATTGTAGCATAATTGTGTGACAATGAGACATTTTTAACAACGGACGTCTTAGGTTACAGTAGATTGTGTGATGGTGCCGAGAACAGACAGGTCTTAGATAAGAGGGTCTTATGAAAGTAAACGTTTCTTTTTAATTGAGACGAGTTTAAAGAACGTTCTAATTAAAGATGAAACACATGCACACACACACACACACACACACACACACAATGAAGAAATCTATATAAGTATTAAACACACTTGATGGCTGTTATCGCACTACTAGATAAACTGTAATGCAGTCGCAGATAAAAGGACAGAGGGAGCGCAGTGTGCTTCTGGTAAGTATTCTTCCGCATTAACGATAAATTATATAAAAAAAATCTGTGATGCTCTTTTCAAATCAGATGGATTCAACGATCACTAAAGGGATGAGATGGGATTATCAAAAAAATTACATTTTTCTTTAGATACTGATCATTATTCTACATGATGAGTGATTAAAAAAAATAAAGTATGCTTCATATGCAAATTACCCACGCAGCACTTCCATGACTGAGTTATTTTCGTCAGGTTTAGATTTTCCCCAGTTCAAAGAAGTCCTTGGTTAGACCCAGCAGAGCCCTGTCCCATTTGCTGAAGAAGTAGGCCACTCTATCCTCTTGTTATGCTTCTACCAGCATCTAAACTCTTTATAACAGTTTTAGAAATCAAGGCTCTGTATGTTCTGCATGAGATCTATCTATCTGTCTATCTATCTATCTATCTATCTATCTATCTATCTATCTATCTATCTATCTATCTATCTATCTATCTATCTATCTATCTATTTATCTATCTATCTATCTATCTATCTATCTATCTATCTATCTATCTATCTATCTATCTATCTATCTATCTATCTATCCATCCATCCATCCATCCATCCATCCATCCATCCATCCATCTATCCATTCATCTATCTATCCTCTAACTGTCTATCTATCTATCTATCTATCTATCTATCTATCTATCTATCTATCTATCTATCTATCTATCTATCTATCTATCTATCTATCTATCTGTCTGTCTGTCTGTCTGTCTGTCTGTCTGTCTGTCTGTCTGTCTGTCTGTCTGTCCGTCTGTCCGTCTGTCCGTCTGTCTCCCCACTGTGCCCCTCTCTCTTCTATCTGTGTCAGCATCTCTCTCTCTCTCTTTCTCTCTCTCTCATATTTAATTTCTCTTTGTATATATTTTTCTACCATATACTGTATAGATTATAAATACAGTGTGTGTGTATATATATCACAATATACACATCACACATGCTGATAGTTGTTCCCTGCAAATATATATACAGTATATATATATATATATTACAGTATATAAATTTACAGAATATATTATTTATATTTATTATTTATAGATATATATTTTGAATCATTTATAGATATTTATTTATATAATTTATTATTATTATTATTATTATTATTATTATTATTATTATTATTATTATTATTATTATTATTATTATTATATACTATTTTATATACTATTATTGTTGTTATTATTATTGTTATTATTATTATTATTATTATTATTTTATTTAAGATCATTTAAGTAATCTTAAACCTGTTAAACAATTTTAGTTCAATTTCAGGACGCGCTGGTTTCGTGTGCACATATGCTGCGCAGGATTGACGTTCTTGATTCATCCGATAATCTCTTTGCATTAGCGAGACGCCTAAGCTCTGCTAGCTAGTAGCTAACAGCTAGAAACACTGTAGTCAAAGCGCAAACGTGTAGCTTTCGCGAGCATAACGTCAACAACCCGGGACACAATGGCCTCGTTAGGCGAACCAGTGCGTCTGGAACGAGGTAAGCCGCGGGTCGACAACACTTTCCGTTAATATTAGCGCGCAGGAGCTTTGGTAAATCACGCTTTTTGATCTAAACATTTCGCTGTCACTTCGCGTGACGGATTAGTAGACGCTTGCTAGCGTTCGTGCTTTCAGTCGCTTGTTTTTCTTAACAATAAACGACTCGACGACTTCCACGAAACACAGACATGCAAGACTTTTAACTCCGCGTCGGTTTGAAAGCGATTTAAAGTTGATTTAAAGCGCTCACGGACGGTTATCGTTTGTGAAGACCGTTAGCATGATTACTGTAAATCAGCGTTCGTGTCAGAGATCACGATCCAATTTATTCCATCCACAAACTACCAAGTTATTAACAAATTAGTCACACTGAACCTTTTTTTAGAGTATATTTGGAAAATTGTAGTTTATGCGGTTCAGACTTGTTTTAGTTTCACACTATAGACATGTTTGTCAAATATACAATACGTGGTTCCTGTCACAACAATACACTTTTAGAATAAATGATTTACAGTATATTAATAATTAAATTTATTATATATTAAGTGTATTATCTTTGTATCTGTCTGCATTTACACACACGCACACACACACACACACACACACACACACACACACACACACACACACACACACACACACACACACACACACACACACACACACACACATACATTTGCATCTCCAGATGGCAACTGATATCCCTGGACTTCATTGTTGTGCAAATGACTTTGAACAGACATTTCTCGTGCCATTGAACTGCTGGACAAGCTACAGAGAACCGGAGAAGTTCCTCCTCAGAAGCTTCAAGCGCTGCAGAGGGTTTTGCAGAGCGAGTTCTGTAACGCTGTTCGAGAGGTGAGTGCAGCATCCCTGCATCCAGCTGATGCTCTTCGTCCTGCAGAAACACCAGGACCTGATTTGGTGTGTGTGTGTGTGTGTGTGTAGAGGTTTGAGTTGGACTAACATTCCAGACAATCTGTTTACCCATTGTTTTTGTTTTTTCTTTGGTAATTTGACAAATTATTCTGTGAATAATAATAAGTATATAGTAAGTTTGTAATAAACATATTTTACAATGAATTACAATAATGATGAACATTCCCTCTCTCATTCTTGCAAACTCTCTCTCTCTCTCTCTCACTTTCCCTTCTATCTTTGTTACTCTTTCTCACTCTGTTTCTCTTTCTTTCTTTCTTTCTTTCTGTCTCTTTCTCTCTCTCTTACACACACACACACACACACACACACACACACACACACACACACACTCTTTTCCATCTAACTTTGTTACTCTATCTCTCTCTCTCTCTCTCTCTCTCTCTCTCTCTCTCTCGTGGTAGTGGTACTCTTTAGTGGTATATTGAAGCTACAATGAACAACATATTTAAAAAAAAAAAGCTGATTGAAACTCTTTCATTCAGTCACAGCTTTTACAGTACAAACCCATTGTGTTCCAGAAAGACATTAACTCTGATGTCTACAAATATGACCAATCCTTTTGTGTGCTTTAGACTGGGCGTAAAGCTCTGTAGTTTTCTGTTGTCCGTGTAGTGAATGTAAGACTGTTGGCACTTGACTGGTCTTCCTGCTGCTCGGTCATCTGTCGTTCTCTCTGAAGACTCTGAAGTCTCAGCACATGTGATGTTCAGACCAAAACTGCTTTCTTTGAGAGCCCGGAGTAAAGCAGTAATTTTTATGGCAAATTTGAACGATTTGTTTTGAAAAAAAGTAAAGATGTTTCAACATCTTCATATTGTCAGGATTAACAGTTATTCGAAAAGATTTAAGCTGTGGCTTTTGGATATATTGTAAACTAGTAGCGTTCAAAATGTTACAAAAATATTGAAAGAAAAACAACCATATTTGTGTCAGTATTTCCTTTTATAAATGAAAAAAAATCTATAAATAGTTAATAAAATAAATTGTTGTTCAAAAAGGATTAAATTGTTAGGAGATAAAAGATTAATAATAAATATAAAGTTACCAATGTATTGTAAAACCAGCGCTGCTTGCGTAAATTATTGTTCCTTTGAAGCGAGTTTGGCTTTGTTTTCATGAATTTATTTTCATTATATATGTTGTTTTAATAAAAATAAAATCGTTTTCATCTGGTCCTGCAAATCTGAAAAGTTCACATTATGTACTGAAATCTAGATCTGCGAAGATGCTTTCAACCTATTGAACTCCCATTTAAATTCCTAAAATGTATTGTTGAATCCTAAACACTTCAACTTCCCACTGTTGAGAAAGTGTTGCTGATTCTCAGATAAACACGTCGGCTTCTGGTGTCCCCATGAAGTCGGCCCTGGACCAGGGAAAGAATAATGCTGGAGTCTGTGGCGCGCCATCAAGATAAAACCGTGCAAAGAGACGTGATTCGATACAACATCCACTCACGTGCTTCTAAATACCAGACCTAATGGTATTGGTTTCCATTGTCTGATTATGACCAGTCTAGGGCTTTTTCTGTCTGCAGAAGATCATCTGATGTAGACTAATGTGCTGAATTGTGCTGGTGAATTACTATTCACTAGAAATTAGATTTAAGATGGAACAATCGGAACTGGAGCACAATTTTTCTTTTGGCACAGAGTGTTTCTTTTAAACGTAAACACATTTGTGATTGTTTATCCGGATAGTTTAACAGTTTTACTTCAGAAACTTGTTTTAATGCTTTTTTTTTTTTTGGAATTTCAGGTATATGAACACGTGTATGAGACCGTGGACATCAATAGCAGCCCGGAGGTCAGGGCTAACGCAACAGCAAAGGTGAGCCACACATCCACACACACACACACACACACACACACACCACTTTTATTCTATACAGATTGACACGTGTTTTGAAACGGTTTATCATCTGTTAAAAAACTTCAGAACAATCGAAGTGTGGAAATATTAATAATAGTCTTATAGGTGAGAGTGTGTCCAGCCTTGTGATTGGTTGGTTAATTCACCTTCTGACCAAGAGTTGCTGTGATTGGCTCCAGCTTCACATGACCCAGAAAAAGAAAGGATTATTAATTCATACAAATCATTGTGGAACATTTTCAGTTCTGAGTCCACAAACCAATGCACAGAAAAATTGCATGCATTGCTGTGTCCATCAGTGCTTGGCTGTTTAACACTTTCTGGAAGTTTGAATAATCTCTCAATGTCTGGACCAGGTTTGCACATGACACCATAGGCAACAGAAATTAGACAGTGTGTGACCATATTATCGTGACGAACCCTGCTTGGCTCGGAGAGACTGATCATCATGTCTGTGCTTCAGGCAACAGTGGCTGCTTTTGCTGCTAGCGAAGGTCATTCTCATCCTCGTGTGGTGGAGCTCCCGAAAACAGAGGAGGGTCTTGGATTCAACATCATGGGTGGGAAAGAGCAAAACTCACCTATATACATCTCTCGCATCATTCCCGGAGGCATTGCCGATCGACACGGAGGCTTGAAGAGAGGAGACCAGCTTCTGTCTGTTAACGGAGTGGTGGGTTCTTCACTTTCTTCTGTTCTCTTTTTTTTTTTGAACCATTTTGAGATTTTGGTGCTTGAAACCCTTGAAAATGCTTGAATTTTAATTTGTTTTCAAGGCCTTACAAATGATTGTGTTTAAAATTAAGTGCTTGAATTTAGTTAAACTGTATTCACAACAAACAAATACAGTGGTACCCCGACTTACGAAATCAATCCATGCTAACAGCAGTTTCGTAAGACTAAAGTTTCAGAGAACCAATTAACATATAAATACAGATTATTTTTAGAATATGAATAAATCTCTTATGTAACTGTAATAATAAACATGTTACACATTAGTTATTTGAAAAGAAAAAAAAACATTAAAGTTGAGTACTGTGGTACTAAAAGAATAGAAATCCGTTTATTATCCGTCTTTGTTCCCTCACAAGAATACACACAACATTGACTCACTTTAACTCTTGTGCAAAAAAGTGAACAAATCATTTCGAGTCTTTCGTGAATTTTAATCCATTACATTTTGTTCGTTATAAAATGTAATTTGTATATATATATATATTTGTACAGTATGGCTGTAGTCGACTTTTCCAATTGCTAATACAAAGCACGACTTGTTTTTTGTTGGTTTTTAAATGTTATTAAAATGGCAAAGTTTCATTATGGATGTTTTTAGGCAGAGCCAGTGCTTGAAATGTACTTTTCGGAAACAGTAGGAACCCTAGGTTTGTTGAGAGGACTAACAATCTCGTTCTTTTTCCAGAGTGTGGAAGGCGAACACCACGAGAAAGCTGTGGAGCTACTGAAGGCGGCTCAGGGCACAGTGAAGCTGGTGGTTCGATACACTCCCAAGGTCCTGGAAGAGATGGAGTCGCGCTTTGAGAAGTTGAGGTCTGCGAAACGCCGGCAACAGAACAACTTTCCTCAGTAGGGCGTTTCTCCCTGACCACGTTCTGCCACTTCTTCCTCTCTCTCTCTCAATATTCTTTACTTCCTGTCCACCTCGTTCACCTTCACTCGCCCTGTGATTCCAGGGATCTGCCACCTGTTTGGCACTGGAACCTTCTAAATCTTTACTTCCTCTATTTAAATGTACTCACACGAGTTTCGCATATAGCATGAACACTAAGTGCGCCCTCCATCGTGTCACTCTGGCGTCACATCAGTGCACCGCGGTGCATCGTGAAGAATGTACTGTCATTTTTTTTTGGTTGTTAAGTAGAAATGCAAAGGGGACCATTGCTACTCCTGAGGTGATTTAAATGAACAAAAAGTGCCTCAAGGTTACAAAAAACCCCCACAGTTCTTTATATAATATCATTGGCTGTATATTTGAAGGTCCAAGCACAAAATGAGTTCACACGGTACACGGACAATAGTCTCGGGAAAGTGGTAAGAGGAGCCTAAATGAGTGAAAAGGCATTTATATCACCTAGACACCTAGAGCAGTGTCTTTTAAAAACAAAAGAACGTTTGGTTTTTTTTTTTTTTTTGTTTCTACATGTACTCCATTTTTTTTTTTACTCAATCTCGATCCCATGGTTTTGAATCTGTGGTTATGACGAGTGACGCAAGCATCTCCGCGGTTTTAAAAACACCTGTAAGATGATTCCATTGGGTTTTTCAGTTTCTTCTTCTTTCTTCATGAATGTATTTATCAGGGAAAAGCTGAGGAAAAACCAATAACACTATCATAATTTTGAAATCAGACCATCATCCTCTATAATAGTGTGTAAAACTATTCGATATGGTCCATTTTACATTCGTGTTTTTGGTCAATTGGCTGCCGAAATATGAGTGTTTACTGTATCTGGAATATTTTTTTTTTGCTTGTTCATATGACATTTTCTGACTCTTTATGAATGTTAATGCAGAACTTGCCTTTTATTCAGTGGTGGATCAGATGTCCGGAAAGTTCACGCTGATAATCACAACGATCACTTTTTTTTTTTTTTTTTAATTTTAACGGAATTGTAGATTATCAAGAGATAGAAACGGATATAAACCGACCGAACTGGCAATGAATGAATTAAAATTCTAGAATGTCATCACACCATTAGTCATACGCGACGCTCAACTGAATCTATTAAACGGTGCTGACTGTTTTATACAATTTTTTTTTTTTTTTGCATCCACTTTTCAAAATGAATTGAATCCAATGGTTCCCCTAATCTGACTGTGATTTCATAATCTACTTTAAGATTGTCTGGTAGTTATTGTGGAATGTTTCACCTGGAGATGCGGATCTGGAGCAAAGATCTTCAGCGAATGGCATTTTCAGGTCTTACCCAGATACCTCTGCATCTCACGAAGCATTCCAGATGCGTTTAGTACTCAAAGACACGACACATAATCCACACCGTCTTCTCCACCCATGGCTTGATTGATGCAAAACACGGTAAAAAAAGGTTTCACACCTCACTTGCACCAAAAATGGCAACTTACTTGATGTATTTTTATCCTCAAATGCAGGTTTTTTCAGTCTCTGACAAGCCTGGAGAAAAAAAAGTCTTTCTTTGGCTCTCATAAAATATTTAAGGTATCTAATTATAGCGGCCCATGACTCACCCTGAGCTGTGAGTTACGTAGGTGTTTTTGGGGGTGAGATTAAAGGGAAGAAGGATGTCTGGCATGAAGAACTTGTTTCTTATTGACAGAAAGGCATCATGGGATCTTATTCTAGTGGCGTATAACGTGCTCAGGTCGGACGTTTCTATATTATCATGACTTTGAAATCCTCATGTATCATAAGAGCAATAAGACGTGATTCTCTTTCCTGTTAGCATCTGGAACAGGTTTTCTTGTTAACTAGCGAAGTATTTTTATAACAGTTTTGTTTTTGATATATCCCCCCGTTTTTTGATAAGTGGTTTGTTTTCTCTCTCGCAGGATTCTTGGGTTGTAGGAGTGCTTTGTATTATCTTGACCACATCTACTTGTGATTTAAGAAGGAAAGACCAAACTCGCTTTTTCCCGCGCTCGCTCGATGTCTGGTCGCTTAGCTTCAACCTGTTGTCTCGTTGTGTTTCTACTTTCTGTCCTGTCGTATTGTGTTACAAAAGCGTGGTTGTGTAACGACGGAGCCACGTCTCAGAGTCGGTTTGAGTGTGTATAGTAGTATTTTTATTTTTTTTTGCTTTCCTTTTTGTCTGCAAATGGTTGTAAAAGATGATGAGATGAACGAAACTAATATCACATTTTTAAATCCTGACTACTGCGGTTTTACTTGAACACCAGAGGGCGCTACAAGACTTCACAATTACTATTGGCTTTGTTTCAGGTTACAATACTGAGACCGACAATAAAAGCAAATGTGAATAATTGTGATCTTTGTATTTTTCAATCTTTTTTTCTTCATATTTTGTTCTTAATATGCCGAGATTATCTTATGATCAACAATCTCCAGGGATTTGTCAGAACAATTGGCTTTATTGTAGTTGTCATTAAACACTGTACGTCTTAAGTTGGTTTTTTAAGTCTGAACCAAAATGTCATTGCCGCTGAAAACCTATATTATTATTAATATTAATAATGCGTAGAATAAAACAAACCACCTGCTGACACTGTAGCGATTGTAATCTGGATTTGAGGGGAAAAAAATCAGACCGCTGACTTAGTTAATGCTTCCGTTTACACTTTTGCTTTTAATTTTCATTTGTTCCAAACAACTTGTTTAACCAGAATAAAGAAAAATGTAAATGCCTGAAATTTGGAAACAGTTTTATTCAGTCCAAGCAATTACAGCATGTTACTGAAATCTTTTTGTGTGCTCAACTAAACCCCATCGAGTACAAGGACGAAGTGTCAGCAGTTCATCTCAACAGGAAATGGCCCATAAACAATCCACTGTCATTTTGAAAGCCTGGTCTTTTCTGCAACTGGAACTGGCCCAACTAAAGCGCTTTTCCATTTCCGGGTCACAGGGAGCTCCATCCAATCACAGCAGCTCTGAGACACACACATGGGCAACTTTACAGATACAGAACATTCTAGAACAAAACAGCCCAGTCATTCGATCTGGCGAAAAAAAAAAAAACAACAACACTGTTGATGCTTCCAGATTGTCTTGGCTGCGTTATTTCCAGGAGCAGGGTGAGATAATGGCTTCCTTGGGACTTGTGATGTATTTCCTGTCTGCGCCACCACTGGTTTCGACAGGAATATGCGTCATGTGTGGAATTGCTGTCTCACGGGTGTTTTTTTTCCTAGTAATTAACGTGATTCGCACAAGAAGTGGCTTTGCTTTACGGTAACAAAAAAACAATGTTCATTTTGAATAGTATTTTTTGTCCTTGTTCAACAGTTAATTAGCAATAATAATTTGTCTTAAATAGTATATTTAAAATGTCTTTCCCTAGAAGCTAAACTCAAATAAAAGCTGCATAGTAATAAATTGTCACCTGCTACAGTAAAACATTTTTGAAATCAAAATTCCAGCTTAAGCAACTTGTGACAAGCCAAAGCTTTATTCATTCTGATCTAACATCACAGTGCGAAAGGAAAAACACGCAATGCAGTCGTTTCAATGACAGAAAATCAGAGACATAAAAAGACCCCGTCTTCTGCCCAACCACATGAACCTTGAGTTTTAGTGAGAAATGGAGAGTCGAAGCAGGTGGAATTAGCTTCTTCTTTTGACCATCAGCCTCAGGCCAGAAGACAAGAAGAATACAGTGTTTCTGTCTCTTAAGTCATTGGTCATCTCACTTCTTGGGTTCTTCCTTTGCGATTTGTGCTGTAATGACACGAAAGAAAACGGAATTATTTTCATAGAATCTAATGAGGTGATGAAGCTTTCAAAACTGCTTTGATGTTTTAGAGAATTTAAGGGGCTTAAAAACGCTGGTGCTGTGATGGACTATAAAGCATTCCGAACTATAATTTGCGCTATTAATAAACATATACCATATTTACACGAATATAAGCACCCCCCTTATTTTTCAGGCACACAATTCAATTAATTTAAATTCTGGCTAAATTACGTAAATTTTCTCTTTAAAATACTATTGAACAAACCTAACTTGTGACTCGTATCACTTCAATGTCGTTTTACTCAAAAGTAATACAAAAAAAATCTATTCTAACTATCGGATCTACACCTCCCATAATGCACCCCTGCAAAAAAGACGATTTATTTCTGTTTTTTGTGATTCCTCCTCACTTGAAATGTGGAGAGATGAGCGCTTATGTGTACGTTAAATTGCATATGTACATTAAAGTGTTATATGTACACTTTTAAAAAAGCCGTAAAGGCGGTTTGTCAAAATATTGAATACTAAGCCAATTCATGGAGCAAGAAATGTTGGGGACCACAAATATCAGTTTTTTAAATTCTATTAAATAATTCACGCTTGATTGTCATGGAAAACCATAAATTATAATATATGATTCCGATGTTCATGGCGGTAAAATAGCTTGTGGTGTGTACTTACGGCGAACTTCCAATTTGCATTCCACCACGTCTTCCCCGCTGGCGTTGACGGCCTTGCACATGTACACCCCCCCGTCAAATGGACACGGCTTCCGGATCTCCAGGGTCAATACGCCCTGATTGGCGAACATACGGTACTTGGCCTCGTTTGTAATGTCCATCTTGTTTTTGTACCATGTGATTTTAGGCTAAAGAGACAAAACCAAGCATTATTTGAAATTCTGATAGACCGTTGACTGCTGGCAAGCAAGATGGTGGGCTGCCAAATACATTCATAAATTCAAAAGGACGGAGGAGCCATTTAAATGTTTTTTTCGGGCGCCTGATTGGACTTGAAGCGGATTTAAGATGTGATTGTGAACAAGTCTCGTGGTTTACAAACGTTTGACATTTTTGCTTTGCATTTTTAATGTTTCTTCCGTTGCTTTAAACTGAAGTAGGCTTCTGTATCCTTGCCGTATACTTCCCATTGTAATCCATAAATTGATTGTCTATGGGTTCAAAACATTGAATATTTAAAGTATTTTGCGTTAAGAAAATAGAAACATTTTTATAGCGATTTGGCGCCCCTAGTGGTCATAGCAAAAACGTTTCATTGGCTCTTACAACTTACCTTGGGGATTCCTCTTACGGAGCAGCTGAGGGTGGCGTTGTATCCCGCTATAACTGAGCGACTCATGAGAGGGTGGGTAAACTTGGGGGCTTCTGAGAAATCATGGTCTTTGTATGAGGGAGGCTTGTACACAATTCCTGAAAAGAACATAAATACAAGTCGAGTGTTTAAAGCTGCTCATCATGAGATCATCCTTGATGCTACGGTTGGGAAGCGTCACCTGATTTCTGGATGAAAGCGCTGTCTTTGGAGACACAAGGCTCTGGGCTCAGACCCACCATGTTAATGGCAAACACGCGGAAAATATACTCATTTCCCATGATTAAGTCCGACACCACACAGTTAGTGCGACGGTACTGTTCAAACACCGTGTACCACTCCTGGAAGAAAGGAAGAAAAGGATGGGAGAAAATGAAAATCATATTTGCTGTAAATCAAAAATTTCAAGAATTGAAAAGTCTAGTTAATTATTTAGTTAAACTAACACAAGGTTCAGCCAATACAGAAGAACAATTTAAATCTACATTGTAAATCTAAAAATGTAGTTTAAAGTGAAGCAAAATAATGTTGTATGCATTTTATTAGGAACATATTTTTATATTTATTAAAATTGAGCCATGAACATATATTCAGATGCAAATCATTAATTTATTTGAAGGAACAATGTTAGAAGAAGAAGAATGCCTTTGCATCCTATTGCCATTGCATCACAGGGTTACAATGAAATTAGTATTCTACTAATGGAATTATTATGCTACTCAGAAAGATGTGCAAATAGTAAAATATACACACAATATTTTATTAAAAAATAGTATTATAAGAAAAGTAAATGTTATTTAAGATACAGTTACATTTAATGTGTAATTGACAGTTTAATTTAAAATGTAACTTTTTATTGTATATTTTAATTAATTTGAAATTGAATTAGACATTTCAATAAAGTACTATTAAACATTTTTATACAGATGTTTTACAATTACTATTTTATACTTTTTGTTAATATTATATACTAATATGCATATAATACGGTAATATGAATAAAACATGTTCATTTTTAATTAAAATTTCAAAATATATTTATATTTTTATAGACACAGCAAAAACAGAAGTCTTTCGTTAAAGCTTAACATGTTACGTGATACATAGTATTTGAGCATAAAACATCCTCATTTTTCTATCATAATCGTTAAACAACTTTTTTATTTTATTTGCAATTACTTTTAACAGTAATTTAAAGTAAGAATCATTTTTGAACATTTTTGTTATTGTAAAACTGATTATAAATTGTTTCATACACATTATGACATTGTAAATGTGATAATCCACCGTTGGTACAGAGTTTTGCTGGTGCGTCACACTCGGTCTGGGTTCGACTCGTACCTGTACGTTACTGTTCAATGGTTTTCTGACCTTCAGCCCGTTTGACCCTGATTTCTACTTGATTTTTACGTGAAAGATGCATGTGCATGTGGATCACAAATGGACGCTAGTCGCACTTTAGTGCTTTTCTTAAAGCGACGAGTCTTTACTGTGCCAGTGTAAACAGTAGATGCAGAAGCCGGTAAATGGTCCATGAATGCGTACGGTCTCTCAGCGTACGGTCAAAAGAGCTTTTATATTTAGCAGCAAGCCATCTCGGATTTCTGATTACGATTGTTCCGTGAAACCCGATAATCCCGCGTCTTCCTGCCTGCTGCTCTCCGCACGGGGAGAGGAACAGACTTTGGTAACAATGAGATGTGAAATCCGAAGCGGGGCCTTTTTATTTAGCGGCTAACCTTAGCGGCTCAAGAGCACAAATGAGTAAAGAGAGCGGCATAATGACAGCACTTAAATCAGGACAAGGCCACGGTCTAACATTACCGCGTGCCCACTGGTGCTGGCGTGCCTTGTGAAGACAGGATCCTGTTGGAACTTCGGGTACGGGATGTTCTGGATGTTCTTCTTGCCCACAATTCAGTGGCACTTGTGTGTCACCAGAGAGGCTGTGATGTGTAGTGCCACGGATGAATAGTGTACATTCATTGCTCAATTACAGCGATCACAAGCTTTGCTATTGTAAGCTAATCGTGTGCGTCAGTGCGGTGATGAGATGTTCATCAATCCTTCTAGATCTTCCAAAGAAACTGTATTTTAGGCCAGGGGTGGGCAAATATTTTGATTCGGGGGCCACATCGTGTTCTAACATTTGATAAAGGGGTCTGAGCGGGATGGACAAAAATACACATTTTGGAATATGGAGGAAATGCAGTGGTAGCTACGTTCCGGAACGCAAAATTCATAAAATTTGCGCCGCTAAAAAACTTCTGTTTCTAAAACTTTTTTTCCAAAACGTTTTTTCCAGTGTTACAATCGTTAAATTGTTTTCAGGCTTTTATATTAAAATTATAGTTAGAAATATGGTATAACATTTTAACTTATTGTTTTAGGTGAATTACATTTTCATTTTAAAGCCGTCTCTGAAGTGCACATGCAGTAATGGAACAGACTGTTTAATACACCAATACACCAATTTGGTGCAACTCAGTTGGCAGCTGTGGTCCAGCCGTTGGTATTTGAGGGCCTGCTCCGTGTGTGTGTGTGTGTGTGTGTGTGTGTGTGTGTGTGTGTGTGTGTGTGTGCGTGCGTGTGTAACTTCACTGGGTGGTTAAGTAAAGAGCGCAATTTCGGCCCCTAGTGGCCGTATTGACAAACTCACTCACTTTTCTTCACTTTACACCAACAAGAGATTGTTGTATAGGTAGTCTGAAAAAAGTGTTGTCTTCCTTATCCTTGAGTACAAACCCAATAGAACAGTGGTAAAGACTCTGTCTGTTGGCAGAAGCGTCTGACTTAAACGGCCTAAACAAGATCCTTATAAAAACACAGCTGCGCTTATTCGCTCTCATCAAAAGGCGCTCACACGTTCACGATCAGTCGTGGTATTTAGCAGTTCTTTTGTTAAGTCAGCATTCATTAATGCAAAAATCCAGAGGTGTAAATAGTACTGGACTGCCATACTTGAGTAAAAGTACTGATTCTTACAGTAAAAATTACTCCATTACAAGTAACAAGTTGCCAATTTCAACCAATTTCAAAACGACTTGAGTCAAAGTGTTCAATTTTAAAAGAACTTGAGTATTTTACCCGCACTGAATATAGGCAAAAAAAAATGTGAAAATACTCTATTCATGAGGTTTTGTTTTCTAATAGAGAAACGAAATTTAACACCTCAATGTTTTGAAAACAATCACTCAAATGTGCAAAGAAAAAAGAAAGGTAGATATAAAACTAATTTCTGATTAGTATATTTTATATATAATAAAGTTATATATGATATAAAAAAAAATTAGTAAAACACATTCTTCCGCTTTTGAATATTCAAGGTCTAGTTTGAGTAGCCTCTCATTAAGATTATACACAGAGATGCAGTTCTACTTGGTAAACTACGTATACATTAAATGAAAAGCACATCACAAACTCACAGCTAAATGTACTTTATGCAGAATGTATAATTTCAGTGATTCATTCATTCACGTTGCACAAAAAAATTAGGGTATAAATATAGTTCTTCACAGTGGTTTTTGCCATGTCAACATTTTTTCTTGGTATAGATATATGTAATATAATGTTATTATAATTATATGTAATATAATGTATTATGTAATGTTATTCTTGGTAACATTATGCTTACAAATACCACTGTATAGTCAGGGAAGATCTGTATAGTTTAACTTGACAAAAAAAAATCACTTTCACATTAAATAGACGCATTGCATTTCTAATTGTATTTCTTTTTGTGTTTCTAATTCACAAATATCATCCAGTACCTTCAGCAGCCTACAGATGGCGATATCACCTCGTCCGCCTAAGAAATTCACCGCGGTATAAATTGATGCCAGCTTGTCACGCACAATCAAAATGTAGCGAGTAACGGTGAGTGTCCATTAAAATATAGTGGTGTGAAAAGTACTCAATCATAAATGCAGTGGAGTACAGAGTAAATGTTGCTTGTATTTTTTATACTCGGTACAAGTACAAAGTAGCAAAAAGCACACTTAAGTAAAGTAACTAAGTCCATTTACTCAAGTACTATACACCTCTGCAAAAATCTAATCTGCGATCTCTATGGAAAACATGTTACAAAGTAGTTGTTTAATTTTCCCTTTGCTCGTTATAATGGTACAGTATATAATGATATACGGAAAATCTAACAAGAACGGTTACCGCCATCTTGAAACGAGGTCATGCGAATACGTCTCAGTGATTTGCACAACGTCATTATAAGATGGAATCGCCATTCTGGGAGAATACAAGCTTGTTTTTTGTTTATTTGACGTGTAAAGAAGATTAACCACATTAACCACTGCACGCTAGCGGTAAGAAAAAGACGTGCTACTTTCATATAGCAAGAATATTTCAGAACTCGGAACGACATTTTCTCGGCGACGCATTTTGTTACTTTATTTTTTCATTATGTAGGACATTTGTACACGTCTTAGATTTCAGATTTTTATTATTTACCATGGTTTTCTTTTCAGCCTTTTGGATGGTATAGCCAGTGATGTCACAGTTGCCGTTGTCTTTGGGCAGTTTCCACTCCAGAGCGACATTGAAGCCCCAAACGTCCATGATCTTTAGATTCTGAGGTGGACCAGGTACATCTAACAATCAAAGAAATGAAGTGTTTGTCACGGAGAGCGTCAAGTTACAATGCAATGCACTAGATGGATGGATAGTTTGAAATTATTGGACGAAAATGATTGTTCACTAAATGTGTAGTTGCAAAGTGTCGCTATATATATGCAAAGTATTGTCAGTGCTAAATTATCTAGGAATTCATAAATATTATGAATAAATATTTATAAACGTATTTTTAAAACATACCCACAATCTGTATGTTCACACTGGCCTTGTCTTCCACGTTCTCAATCTGAACTTGAAGCTCAAATTTTCCGGAGTCCTTCCTGTCTGATCTCCTGATGAAGAGGATGGTGTCAGTGTCGCTGTTTCTGACGCTGATTTGTTTGGGATCCAACGGCTCGTCATTCTTTGTCCAAGTCACTTTAGGTCGTGGTTTGCCCTTAAACAGGAAGTTGAAATTAGAAATGTACCTCTAATACAACGCCATGGCATTCGATTTTTCAACTCTTCCGTCAAAGTGGCGTTCTATTAGAGGTTTTACAATATCAGCTTTTCGATGTTTGACTATTATTTTTCAAAAGCCTGATCAATGTGTGATCATGAAGCTGTCACTCGGACAAAGCAGGACTCACATGCACAGCCTGCACGAGATCAAGGCACACAAGGGGTTAATGGTTTCAAAGTTGGTTTAAGGGTTTATGGTTTAATCCAGAAGACGTGGTCAGAAGCAGGCAAGGTCGGTACACTAGAGATCCAAACGAATAAACTTAAACTAGGCTGGACAAGACGAGACAAGACTAATGGCGAGAGTGACAGAAAAAAACATTTGACAAACTGGCAACAAGAGGAGAAAAAAACCGGGTATAAATACAAGACATAATGACAAACAGCTGGACAGGAAAACGAGACAATTAACGCGATAGGGAAACACCAGGGCACAAACGAGAAACAGCTGGTCACATAAACAAAACGTCATGGGGAAACCAGGAAGTCACGTGATCCCGGAGGCTCTTTAAAATAATAGTTTGTGACAACGTTAAAATAAAAGTTCAACACGTCTATCACGAGCCGTCATCCGTAACACTTGGGATGAATTGCTGCTGACCAGACATAATCTTCAGTGTATTTATAGAACGAGATGATAAAGTTTTATGTTCCACCAAACAAGCAAACTAACAAGTGGACATGTTTCAGTCTAGCCAAGCGCTGAAGAACTTATGGAAAGAATTGGAGGTCAGAGTCTTGCGTGAGAAGAGGACAACCAAGTGTTTCATACCGCGACTAATAATACTGCCTTATACTGCATTAAAGATGGCCGGGTCTTTTTTTATGCACTGTTGGGCCAACAAGCCTTTCTCTCTTCTGAGTGAGACCAAGGTTAAGGACTTGACCAACAGGTTTGAAAACTAGTAAGACTCTTTCTTACCTGGAAAGGTATTACAAGATTAATGGTTTCTCCCACTTTCTTGACCAGTGTCTGACGGAGGTTACGAGGGAGCCAGATTTTGGGGCGCTCTGAAAAATGAAAGGAAAAAGAAAGATCCTTCTACATCACACATTTTTTTATGTATTTGTTTATATATATTGGGGAATACTGTACATTGCGCACACACACACACACACACACACACACACACACACACACACACACACACACACACACACACACACAGTAATTCCTCATTTTAAACTAAAATACAAAAGTCTCCATACTACTTCACCTTACTTACTTAAAGTCTCCTTACTACTTTTGTTTTGGTTATTAACCTTTACTTGAATTTGTCCTAAATTCAAGATCCTGGGGTGCATACAGTTTTTAAGTTAATTAATATTAAATTTGTTGTTTTATTAAAAACATTCCTTCTTTTTTTATATTTTATCTGTTTCTTTCCACATTGTTTTATATTTTATTCCTGCAATTTTCTTGGCTCATTTATTCCAGCAATTGTGAGCTATTTTTTTCCCTACGTATTTAGCTTTTGTGACAAAAATATTTACTTACAAATTTGTCATAAAAAGTGTGGAGGAAAAGAAACACTTATCCATCCATCCAATTATTCATTCACCCATTCATCTTCTATACACATCCATTCATTCATTCTCCATTTATCCATCTACCCATCTATCTATCCATTCATCCACCCATCTGTTTGTTAGTCTGTTTGCTTTCCGTTCAGTGTTTATGTCTCTTTATCTGTCTATCTATCTAAAGTTTATGAATTACACATCACTCGCTCCTTGTCTGCTTAGTAACTCACGCATGATTTCACGGATAGTAACTGCCTGCGGCAAAGTGGCAGGGGGGCTCGGGCCGGCCATGTTGTACGCTCTCACGCGGAACTGCATCTTCTCTCCGGTAGGAAGGTCACGGATGATTACAGAGGTCCTTTCTGTTAAACCCGAAAATGCCGGGATCCATTCATCAGCTACAGAGTGAAAGACAGAAGAGTTATTATGGAAGGTTTCTGTACTCCAATCCAAAAAGGTCATCAGCGAAAAGCAGTTCCTTTGAATTCTTTTGAATCAAATCTAAACATGAAGATGAAGAAAAATAATTGGGGCATAGAATTAAGGAAATATTGAATTTTTAAATTGTTTCTGTTTCATAAAGGTAATTTACTGTAGTGCCATGGTGGTTCGAAGATGATACGCAGACATGAAGCGTGTAAACCGAACCTCAGAATTAATGAGGTAAAAAGATTTTGATTAAGTCAGACCTTTTTATTAAATTACATTCTAAATTCATTCTGCGTGAGATTTCAATAATTTATTTCATGAATGCATTTATATCAATAGATAAAAAGGCACTGATGAGAAAAATCACTGATGAGGGATTTCTATGTGTAAATGACCTGTGAAACCAGATATAATTCCATTTTATTTTACTTTTTTAACTAGATTTTTCATACGCACATCCTTCCTTGCAGTATTCAACCCCGTATCCTTCAAGCTCAGCGGCGCCGATTCTTTCCGGAGCCCTCCATTTCAGCGAGATGGTGGTGTCACTAATGTCATCCACACACAGACCGATGGGTTCGCTGGTAGGAGCTGTGGGAAGAAAAGTTCCAGTGATGGTTGATCCGTTTGTCTGACTTTGCTCGGCTTGGCTTCTTGGTTTTTGTTTGCTTAGTTTCATCTATAGATTCATACCAGTTTGTGTTTGCAACATATAAGATATAAATCAAGTCTTTTCCCAAAAGCTAATTACCAATACAATGCACATAATGTAAGTTTTAATTAGAAAACGTAATTGACTTGTGAATAACTTGACACCTATTTAACAGCCGTCTTTCTGTAAATGCTTTTTAAACTAGATTAGTAGATTACTCATGAGTTATGATGCATGCTTTTTTAGACAACAAGGAGTTTAAAGCAATAGCCATGTGCCTACATTACAGACATTGCTTTAAGAGTTAAACTTGGGTTAGTGGTGATAAGAGCTGTTTGAAGGTTCTTAAGCTGTTGATGGTGATAAAAGTGCCTGTGCCGTATTTAAGAAGCGTTAACGTTCGCCGGTCAAGCTGTGCTTGTGAAGAGTTTGAAGCCAATGCAAGAACATCCATTCAAACTGTATATAGAGATTTCTTTTGAATTGCCAGCAAAACAATCAGAAACAAACTTGTAATGACACCAATTCACTGGAAAAAAATCAATAAAAATATAAAATCGGATCATAATCATCCCAAGGCCTCAGATTCTACAGTGTAAAAACGATCCAATGGACATTTATTCCATTCAGATGTTTGAACAGATCTGCCATGAACAGTCAAGTATAATATAAAACGGATTTTTAAAAGTATACTTTGTTTTCAAAAGTACTTTTCAGTAAATCCATATCACATTTATTGCTTGAAACAATACCTGCACTACAACAGTTCGGACAAAGAACAAGTGTTAATAAGAAGTGCCTACTACCAACGGGCTCTGGTTCTGGTTCTGGTTCTGGAGGAGGAGCAGTTTCCTCTGAAGATACTTCTCCGGAAGGTTCTTCCACAGATTGTGCCTCCTTTTGTTCCGGAGAAGCTTCCTCCACTGTGGTAGCTCCATCTTCAGTAGGTGCCGGAGCTCCATCTTCTGTAGCAGTAGAAACCTCTTCAGGAGGTGCAGGAGCTTCTTCTGTACCAGCAGATGCTTTCTCAGGAGCTTCATTGCTTGCCTCTGGTACGGGTTCTTCAGGAGGTGATGCTTCTGGCTCTGGGCCTTTGGATTCTGCTGGGCTTTCGGGCTCTACTTCAGCAGGTGGTGCTTCTGCAGGCTTCTTCTCTGCAGTTTTTGGAAGCATGGGTTTGGTCATTGTGTCCCTTGGCCACTTCGGTCTGCTGTCTTTTCCGAGTAGAGCCTTCTGAACAGTGTTGGTCTTTTCTGAAGCACCTGCTGCAATCCACTCCTTCGGGCACAGTGACGGTGGCATAAAACAATGGATGTGCAGCGTCCTCCCCCTCTTCTACTTTTGACAATGGCATAGATACAACAAGACTGGACACAGCCGTGTGCGAACATACCATTATTTATAGAGGAGGATGCCAAAGATAGTCTCCTAATCAGCTGCCTTGTACCAGACTACACTGATAGCAATGCTTTTACTGCAGCTTGTGACTAGACTAGATGAAAGAGAGGAGCAAAAAATGGCTAGAAAGATGCAAGAGGTCATTGTAATGTGCAAGAGCGATGGACGAATGGACTGCATACAACTTGCCATGGAACAAACTAGATCAAGATTATCTGTTAGGACTAGAAGAGATTAGTTTACAGTACAAACAATAACGGGTTCAACTCCTGAGAAGACACATTGGGTAAAAGTATCTAAATGCATTCGTTTAAGTTAGCCCGAGACAGTGCAGACAGTGAAGTACTTAAGTAAATGGACGTTGTTACAGAAAAATGTTTTGGCTACTTTGTACATTTATTGAGTAGAAAAAAATATAAGCAACTTTTACGCTCTACTTGGCTAAAATATTTATTGAGTACCTGTACCTGTATGCTCCACTACATTTTAGTGGACTCTTACCGTTACTCCTTAAATTGTAATTGTACACAAGAAGTCTGCGTCTTATATTACCGCAGTTAATTTCTTCGGCGGACAAGGCGATATCGCCATCTGCAGGAGGCTAATGCTATTTATGAGCTAAATCACATGGACGTGTATAGCGGTTGCACTTGTGAGCGAAAATTCAATTAAATCCTTACTCAGTAAACAGTTTTAATATGATTGTATTAAAATGATATGTATTCAAATGTATCCTTGCTAAGACCTTAAGTGAACTTTTGTTCTGTTTGAGTGTCGGGCTGTAAGTGATATGTTCATCTGTTTCTCAATCATTCTCTGTCAGAAGGGTGGTTACGAAAGGCTTGGATTGCCTTCAGGTCATCTTGACCGGGGGGAAGAAGATTGTTTTGGATTAAGAAAGCATTCCCCATGGCGGAGAATACATGATATGTTGATTGTCTCTGACTGATTTTGGGCAAACATGATTGAGTGATGTCATATCTTATGTAAAAGAGGTGTATAAAACACCGCCATAATGAGTGAGATGTTTTAGCTTCGTTCCTCCACAGATCAGCTCTGTTCAGGCCTGAACCATTTAGCTGAACCATTTAGCTGAACCATTTAGCTGAACCATTTAATTGAACCATTTAATTGAACCATTTAATTGAACCAGTTATTTGAACTATTTAATGGAACCTCTTAATAAAATAATCTTTGCGTTGAATCCAACACGGCGTCCAGAGAAGTTTTTAAATTCGACTAATAGTTTTTTCCAATACTTTCTACGACACACTTTTTTGCACATTTGAGTTTGACTGAGACTCACTTTTTTCATCTATTTTGTTCTGCAATTTATTAAACATCTAAGTGTTATATTTCATTTCTATATTAGAAAATAAAACCTCATAAATCGAGTCTTGTTTTCACATTTCTTGGTGTTTTTTAGCCTAATTCAGCACGAGTAAATTACTTAAGTTCTTTTAAAATTGAATACTGTATCACTTTCACTCAAGTCTTCTTGGAATTGGTGACTTGTATCTTGTAATGTCATTTTTACAGTAAAGTACTTTTTAAAGTACTTTTACTACTCAAGTATGGTTTTCAAGTAGTCTTTACACCTCTGATTACAGAGCATCATTTTCATTCTGTGCTGAGAATCAAAGTGACAAATCTTAACCCAAACTGGTATCTAAAAAAAACAACTACAGACTAATTATTTTACTGTTTCTATTTATGTTGTATTTTGAAATTCACAGCAAAATCAAGTTTATCCTAATAATCAAAAACAGCCTTAAACAGAAACATTATAAAGGATAGAAATTGAACTCACCGACTGGAATGAAGGGCTGGGAGGCAGGACTAGGCCGAGACATGCCGATGGCGTTCACCGCATACACGCGCATCTCGTAGGACATGCCTTCGATCATTTTCTTAGCCTCGTATGTGGTTTCCTTGTAGGGGTCAAAGTTGAGTCTCATCCATCTATAGCTTTTTTTCTTTTTCCTTTCCAAAACATAACCTGAAAGAGTGCATTTACACACTTAACATGGCAGCTTCAGAAAAGAAAATGGGATTTATTAACCTATGACTGGCTGGCCACCATCAAAGACTGGGGGATCCCACTGGACAACACAAGAATCTTCTCCGACACTGAGGATTCTGGGAATTTCAGGGGGGTCAGGCACGTCTGTAGAGATATTTTTTTACATGTAAATATAATGTCATAAAGAGGAGGCGGACATCAGAGAAATCGTCAATCTAATTTATGGGACTCACCCACGACTTTCACGTTAATATCAGCGGTGTCTTCTCCAGCAGGGTTTCTTACAATCACAGAGTAAACCCCTTCATCCTGACGCTCGGCCCCCTCGATGGTAAAGATGCAATGACCTTTGGTGCTGTCCACATGGACCCGTCCGTCTGCGTCTGTCAGCACCTGATTGGTTCATCACAACGGCTTGTTGACAGAAGGAATCGCTAGAATTCCTCCAAATCACATCACTCTGGACCAAGCAGCACATACATGAACAAGTCTTCACATTCTGAAGGACCAACAACAGGCAGCCTAGATAAATCTCGGGGTATCTCGTATAGAAGAACCAAACCACAAATTCCTTCAGATTCGGAATCTCAGTTCGTAACTGTCACCTGGATATTGGATGAAGAATATGTACATCATCTTCACCTAAAAAGTGTTGTGATCACTTATAGTAAGACCACGAAACTTACCTGTGAGAACCAGTGTTCTACGAGCTACTGGAGATGTTTCAAACATGTCATGCTTTGGCTCATAACACGCTCTGCTTTATTCAAGGCATTCCACCGAGACTTCACAAGACTGTCAACAGCAGAACATGCAAACTCGCAGCCGAAGCTAGAAGCACGAGTGTTATTATTTTTTTTTTCAAGGCCTGGACTCACTTCCCCGTTCTTCAGTGTCCATATGTGCTTGGGCTCAGGCTTGGTTTCTCCATCCTTAGAACTATCCTACATGAGCAGAGCAGATGCTGTGAAGCCATGACAACCGAGTCCGAGGTGTTAGAGACTGAAGTGTCAACCTCTCATCTCAGTCCAGAGCTCCTTCACAGAGTCCATAACTACGGCTGAGAGTCCTTACTTACCTGGTACGGCTTCTGTCTGGATCTTCGGGAAAGCAATAAACAAACTAAAGGCCTGTAATGTAGGGTCATGTAAGGTCTAGACGCCCGTGTTGGGTTCTGCTGACCCCTGGTTTCACTTGAAAGCCGATATAGAGTGAAGCAATAAATAACTCTTTGTCTTGTGTACGTGAGGACAACTGTGAAGTGATTGGAAAGTCAGCAATAAATGACTGTAAATCCCACAAAAATACTCAATCTAACTTAGAATTAAATTTTATTAACGTATTAAATGCAAACGTTTGAAAAAGTGTATAAGTTGTTAATGTTATTTATTTTTATTCTTATTAGACTTTAAAGAATGAATTTTTTTGCCTCATGAAAGTAAATATTCTCAAATTAATATTTGTTTTTTATTTGAATCTCACATTTTCATTTTATCTAAATTCTAGAGTGTATTTATATCAGTCTATTCAGTGCAACGTTTTCTTCTCATCTTCTAACTGACTTTGGATCTTCTACAATAAGTTTGAGCGCCATAGAGGAATCCACCGATCCTGCTTCATAAGAATCTTTTACCGTATTACAAAAAACTAAAGATAAGAGTGAAGTATATTTGAGTGAGGGTATCTTGTGATGTGAAAGTGATTTGACCTTTTCTCCTTTAGTCCAGACAACAGTGGGAGCTGGATCTCCAGTGATGGGCACGTCAAGTCGAAGCTTGTTTCCTGCCACCACCAAAATTGTGGACTCGGCAGTTCGGCCCATGCAATCTAGGTGAATCTTAGGTGGATCTTGATATAAATAATAAGACAATAATTAGAATGGTAAATAATAGATTAAAAAAGTATAGATTAAAATACTGTATTTACATGAATATAAACACACTCTAAATTTTTCATGCATTAAATAAAATTTCCATTAGTAGGCAAACATAAGCACCTTCTTACTTTTTTGGTGTTCTGATTTTCCAGAAACATAAAGTTTCTGACTAAAGATCTATGCTTAACATGTGACTTGTTCCTATGTTTAACTTGAATAATAGATAATAAAATAGTATGGGTTAGCTATTTTTTCTAAATGTAGTGTCTATCTCCAGTAGGGGGTGCTATGATTTCTCTTGCTATGGGCTTATTATGTGTTTTCACACTGCAGCCTAAGTTCCGCATATTTTTTTGTGTTTAATTTGTTTTTATTTCTTCCAGTGTTATTTAGCCACTGCTAAGTGTCGCTAATGTTTCTTTTTTGTTTTTATTCACCCAATAAGAGAATATTTGCACATTTACTTGTGCATATTTGAATTATGCGAATAAAAGCACCCCCCCTCCATTTTTTATCTTTTAAAAATAGAAAAAATAGGTGCTTAATTTCTCACAAATGCGCTAATCATTTATTCCTAAAGAAATTAAATATGTAATTCAAGTTTGTAATTTCACAATAAAACATTCACATATTTGTGTTTACCTTGGCGAGGAACAAAGTCAATCTTGACCTCTGTTGACAGAAAGAATTACATTTGTTTTATTTCTTTTCAATTATAACTGACATTTTTTCAATAATATTTTTTTCTTTTTAATACCTAAGAAGTTAAGCTTAGCAGAGAGATTGAAGGCATAACCCTCCGGGACGAAGGTGTAATCCCCCTCATCCTCAGGTTTGACGTCATCGATGGTGAGTTTATGAATCCTACATACAGAAAAATGTCATTTAAAATACACGTCTAAATATTTGATCATGTTTTTCTTGCATTGATCACTATATAATCTGCTCCTGAAGCTTTACTTTGATTCCAAACCTTTAAGTGTTCTATGGTCAGAAACATCTATAAAATTCCTATTTGCACAGCGGCCGCGTCTGATCGGTGTTCATGCGTCACACACACTCACCTGCCGATGTGAGTGATGTGAGTTCTGGCATCGGCCTTCACCTCCACGCCGTTCCTGTACCAGATGCCTTTCACGTTCTCATCAGAAACTTCACATTTGAACACAGCCTGATCTTTGGCCTTCACTGTCAAGTCAGCAATGCTTTGATAGACTTCTAGCTGCTTCTCTAAAGGTCAAAGAAAGCGTTATGTCACCACCAGACTGTACGCTAAATGGGGTTTAGTTTAATGCTTCAGGAAAACTTCTTTTAAAATCTCATAACTCATAATAATCCCATACATAGGAACTGCGTTTTTGCTATGGAATTGTAAGAGGCTGTAATCTGCTTTTGCATTTTACAATCAATACTGTACTGATATTTGGATATTAACGTTAATATCCGGTAAAAAATAAATAACTGAAATTGTGGTCATATAGAATGCTAAGATTAGTTAATTTTAATTATGAATTTTTTTTCTTGTTCTCTGTTCTTTATTATGAATCTTTGTACCAATCTGTGTTGGCTTTGCTAATAAAGTGTCTCAAAGGGGTCTGGAAAGACACTGCTAAATAATAATAAATATTATTAAACACTAATAAATATTTTAATTAAATTTAACTAAATAGTATTGTATTATAATGACTAATGGAGCATTTTCAAATTAAATCTATATATAAAATGACTTTAAAATGCTATAGTCTTAAATAACACAATTCTTAATAACATTATCTATATATTTAGTCCTAAATGTTATAGGCTTAAAAATGTAATCATTTTAAAAACTACTTCATTAAAACACCTTCACTTTCATTTTTTTCTCTAAAATGGAAAGAGAAAGAGACTGTGATAAATCTTGTGTGTGTGATAGTGACAGACAGACAGACAGACAGACAGAAAGAGAGAGTGCTACAGAAACAGGCAACTGTCCTGTTGTGATATAGGGGTCAGGTGGTCTAACAATAGCGGGTTATGTGGGCATTGTGACCAGTAACCTTGCTCAGAGGATGATGCCCATGTTTTCTGGACATGCATGAAGGTCTGAGTGACATGACAGACTCACTGAGCCAATAAATCACGCTCGAAACAGTCAAACAAATACTCATATGGGGTATTAAAAGCATAAAGACGGATGATTTACCCTGAACCATGAGCTCAGCCAATGACTGGCCTCCGTTCGTTTTGACTGTGTAGTGTCCGCCATCTTCTTTGGTCACATCATTGATGATGAGTACGTGCTTGCATCCGTCTTTCTTGAAGCGGTACTTAAAAGACTCGTCACGGGTCAGTTCCACTCCATCTTTCTCCCTGTACGAGACAGAGGTGTTTGGAATTATGAAAATATTTACAAGTAGTAATGTGTGTTATTTATATTTAATATATAATATAAATAACACACATTACTACTTTTAAATATTGGCACTTTCTCTATGGCGCTCAGACTTATTTTGGAAGGTCTAATGTAAATGTTGCACTGAATAGACTGATATAAATACACTCTCAAATTTAGATGTGAATGTGAGAAATTAAAAAAAAAATTTGAGATTCAAATAAAAAAAAATCTTTATTTGAGAAAATTTACTTCCAAGAGGCAAAAAAATGCATTCTTTAAAATATAATAAGAATGAAAATGAATAATATTTACAACTTACAAATTTTCAAAAACATTTGCATTTAATACGTTAATAAAATTTCATTTTAAGTATATATATATATATATATATATATATATATATATATATATATATATATACACACACACATATATACACATTTTTTTGTAAAGATATTATTTTCTTTTGTCATTTACATGTATGTATATATACATATATGTATACTGTATATATACTTTTAAAATATATGTTGTGTGTGTGTGTGTGTGTGTGTGTGTGTGTGTGTGTGTGTGTGTGTGTGTGTGTGTGTGTGTGTAAAATTTGATATACAAAACAGAGGATTGCTGTTTAGCATTAATAATATTCATTACAAAAATATTAATATTAAAATGTAATACAAGTATAACATTTAAATTATCATTTTATTAATATTTCATTCATATGACTAATATTTATATTCATTACAATAATATTCATTGAAATATTCAATTAATATAATCTATTCTTTTGGGCTAATCTTTCCAGGGCTGATTGCAGGACCAATGCAGCCAATCAGAGCAGGACACACAGACACACACATTCACACTCTCACTCACACCTGTGAGCAATTATTATACATTTTATTTCTCTATATAAAAAAAAAGTTGCACCCAAAAAAGTTGTGGCTGAACTGTCATTTATGGTCATTACAGAGTAAAAGAATATCTGGATTAGACTGAATCTCCGAGACTGTAAAGCACCAGTTATTTACAATGATTTTAAAACTGCTAATCTGTTCTGTTCTGTTCAAACTGTTCTGCCAATCTCAATCTCTCTAATTCAACTTTCAAGCTTTCCTACTAATACATGTCAATTTTGAACTAAACTCGCACAAATCCACTCAACCACCCCAATCTTCTCATGGCATGTCCCACATCGAGAAGTTTCGCCAACAGGAACTGTGTAGATTATTTCCTGACCATGATGGTTAAGCTAAGTCATGTACTATTCCGGAGGGATGCCATCAACTGTGGGTGTCTTTCTCTTTCCATTCTAGGACACTTCTGAGGTGCTAAAAGGCTGCTATGACCTTTTCCAAGCACTGATCATTTAAAGCCCAGGGTGATGTAGAGCCTTGGCTACAGCTACGGCAGCACCAGCACTTGCTCACGCACCACCATCTGTCTGTCAGTGTGACTCATCCAACCAGCCAAGACTGCACTGAAGAGCCAAACACGCCACCTAGTGGACAACTGGAGAATGACGGACTCATCTGACTCGAGAATGATTTTGATGCAACCAGATTTTTTGCTAATTTGTTGCAGCTTTTTCAGTGTAACCTGCCCACGTTTGTAGTCTTTATAATTGGGTGGGTTAAGTGTACAAAGCCAGGAAAAAGAAACAGGTTGGCTAACCATTTCACCTGAGCACCCTCTTCAGACACTTCACACTCAAACTCCACTCGTTCCCCTTTCATCACCATCTGATCCTCCAGGTTCTTCACAATCAGCACAGGAGGCTCTGAAAAGAACGACAGAGTGATTCGAATGTTAGATTGGTTATTATATTTTTGGCCTAAATTATCATGACTGGTCATTATAAAATGATCGTTTTTAAGGAGATCGTTTTTTTGCTTTCCACAGTGGAATGATGCTGTGGTGTGTGTGTGTGTGTGTGTTACCTTTAACGAAGAGCTCTGTGACGGTCTTCTCCTCTCCCACCACACAGGTGTAAGCAGCATCGTCCGCCAGCGTGCAGTTGTTAATGGTGAGGAAGCGTTTGTTCCCCACACTCTCGAAGATGTACCTGTAGAAAAGAAAAAAGACTTCTGCTCCATCTCCAGGTTTGAGCTCTAGATGGTGGCAAAGCGTAATGAGAGGCAAGGAAACACACATACACACACTCTGTTTTTCTTTCTCACACTCTCTCTGTTTCTCATTCTGTTCTTTCTATCTCTCTCTCGCTCCCTCCCTCTCTATTTAAGCTTTTCTGCCTTTCTCTTTCTATCTCTCTATTTTTCTGTCTCTGTCTTTATATCTTTCTCTCCCTCTATTTGTCTCTGCCTTTATCTTTCTGTTTCTATCTCTCTTTATTCATGTCTCTCTTTATCTCTCTCTTTCTCTCGCTCCCTTCTTCTCTATTTCTGTCTCTCCGCCTTTCTCTTTCTTTGTTACTTTTGCCCCCCTTCTTCCTTCCTCCCTCTCTATTTATGTCTCTCTGCCTTTCTTTATCTGCTTCTATATCTCTCTATTCCACTCTCTCCATCTTTTCTCATACTCACTCCCTCCCTTTCTCTCTATGTTTGTCTCTCCTCCTTTCTTTTTCTCACTCTTGCTCCCTCTCTTTCTCTCTCACTCTCTCTTGTTCTCTCTCTCTCTCTAACTCTCTATTTATGTTACTCTGCCTTTCTCTGTTTCTGTCTCTCTCTCTCCATCTATCTTTCTTACTTTCTCCATTCTCACTTTCATGTGGCTTGATGTTGCCTTCTTTAAGTGAATCTAGTTTATGAAAAACTAACAAAACAATTTTTACATTTCCATATTTTAATCAATGTAAACTTTATGTAGTGCAAAATATCTATATAGTGAAAATCTTTTTTTAATGAACACACATTTTGGAGTGCAAAATAATTATAGTAAGAAATGACATTTTGTCATTATCGAATCATCAAATTAAATTAAAAGTGTTCACCATGCATTAACTTTAGAGCTACTTTATGTGCTGATTCGAATTCACTAGCAAAGATGTGCAATATTTTGTCCAAATTACTGGTCATTGCCGATCTCTTCTGTTGTTGTGTGGATGGATAGTGATGTCTGTTCTCGGTCAGCCATCTATCGGCACAGCTGTCACTGGAGTCTGCAGTAGTGCCGTGTATTCTTAGTGAACCGTCCTTGCATATTTACAGTCAAGAGAATGTCGACACGCAGCCCAACAGACACGTATCTGAGACCACTCGAGATATGTAGACACCATTACCCTCCATCCACATACATCCAAGCTCCACTTACTTGCTAGAGAAACAGACGAGGAGATCAGGAAGTGGCGATCCATCCCCATGTGAGCATGTTAAGAGATTAAAAACGTCTTGAGTGAATAAAACAGCAAGTCAATTATAATAAAATGTGGGTTCATTTTAACCTTCCACTTTTTTGAATTTCTTGTCCATTTTTTAACCATTTAACCTCCACGTCTGGATTGGCCACTTCGATTTCCAATTTGATCTTATGACCTTTTTCAACTTGGTAGGCCGGGTCAAGCTTCTTAAGAAATGCTGGGGAAAAATAATATACACATATGTGAACGTGTGAAGTTTGGTTTGCATGGTTTTAACAAAGTAGCGTAATAGTTTTCATAGTCTTTGGTTTTTAATGTGTGATTTCAGTAGGTGGGATGGTTAAAAACCATTTTTTCTGTAAAAATTCCGTCTATAAAGTAATAAATTACCCTTGTTTGGTATTTTATTATTCTCCTCTTTAAAGAATTTAAACATGAGTTACAAACCTTCACTTTTTTTCTCTTCCTTCTTCTTCATTTTTTTCAGTCTCTTGAGCATCCCTCGTAAGTCTGTGATTCCATACTGAAAGGCAATCTTCTCATACTCTGTTGCCGGAGCCTTCTGGAGGATGTCCCAAACGTCTACATCAGGTCCTGCGTTTATATGGATGGCTCTGCAGGACCAGGACAAGGATGGAGTTTCAGCAGGATATGTGGTGTGAACCAGGTACAGTTGTATCATGTGTGGTGTGTCACTGTCACGGCATAACATTGTTGGATGTGAACTTGCTTGAGATTCATGTCAAGTGGTTAATTAAAATATTATCTCAATCTTTAATGATAGCTTTATTTTGCAAACTTACCGTGAGCCAGTTTTTAAGAAACTGCTGCACTTATGTTGAGCCAGAACCAAACGTCAAGCATGGTGAAACAAACCACAACTTATTAATGCACAAGCATTCAAACAGAAATGCTGTTCAATTTCATTCATCTGACTAATAATATCTACAATCATATAGTCTTATAGTCTTAATCAAATCTAAAATCATGCACTATGACTACAAAAATCTCATAATTCATCTTGCAATTAATACATTCTGAGAGGTTTTTACAGACAGTTAGTTTGGTAAACATTAATTTTATAGATATTGGTTAAGGTCCTGTTCTCAAACTGCCACCTCGCACTGGTGGATGGGTCAGATAGTCCGAATGATCCCAGGAATTGCCCAGGAATTCAAAGAGTACGGTCTTTCATGGTATTGAGCCAGAATAGGAGCAGTTCATAAAACGCCATATGAGAAAAAGAAAATGAAGACATGGCTATGTCGCCCAGATTCACGTCACCAGTGACTGTCTGGAAGAGCAACTCACCACGAGTCTCTTTTCTACTCTGGAGTTGCCCATGGAGGGAGGCAATACGCAAACATCATGTGTATAGTCTAATGGCAATAAACACTTTGACCCCTTGAATGTGTTGGAATTCTCCGTGCAGGAAATAGTTATTTTCCTTCACCCCTGGGAAGGAAAGGTCTTTTATTGTCGTTTGCACCCAAGAGCCAAATAGTACCCAGCTTTCCAGTCCCTGAAAGAGGTCAAAGTGCTCCAAACGGGGGCCAGGGAGAAGTGATACCTTGCCAACATCACTTCTGGGGATCTGCTGATCTCTGGAGTCATAGTTAGACTGTGCAAAAAATACTTTGAGTATCTCCTCAATCTTCTGACATGCATTTTGTACAAGTTGAGGCTGGGGATGCGGTGACAGTCAGAACACCTCATTGGCAAGTGTGGACAAAATTTACTCTCTAGTCTAGTGTGGTGGCTGACAGGCCTTTGAAACATAGCTGTAAGGTCAGGGTGAGTTACCCAGAAATGGCATATTGGAGAAGGTGTGTTCTAACTATAGAGGGATCACCATCCTCAGCCTTCCTATGAAAATCTATGGTGGGATGCTGGAGAGCATTTGTCTGTTACAGTCAAGGGGCGAAGCTACAGTATATTGGTTTGGGGGACCACAGGATTCTCTGCAATTTGCAGATGATGTTGTCTTGTTGGCTTCTTCAGTTCGAAATTCAGAACAGACACTGGTAATTTGCAGCTGAATCCAAAGCGGTTGAGATAATGATTAGCATCTCACAGGCCTAGGCCATGATCCTCAAAAGGAAAGATGTGATTAAAGTTGTAAGTAAGGGATGGAAGGGAGATCAAACAAAGTGAAATGAGACAATGTTTCCTCAGGAGACTAGTTCTATACAAAATACATTTTACAACATTTGGAGGTGGAGGGGGTACAGTGTAATAATTACAAGGGGTGGGCAAAGACCAAAAGTGCAGTGGCAAGACAATAGTGAACTATGAAAAATAAAATGTTAAAGTGCAAAGAAAAATGTGACCTAGTGATCGGTTCTATCTACATTCTAAGCCGCCAATGTTCATGAGCTTTGGGTCAATGCCAAAAGGAAAAGGTCTTGGACTAAAATGGGTTTTGGGGGGGCAGAGTGGACCCTAAAAGATACCTAACCAACTACAGGGTGGACACTAAGGAGGAGCTCAGAATAGAGACACTTCTCCACATTGGGAGCAGTCAACCAAGATGGCTGGGTCATCTGTTTGGATTCCTCTTTAATGTCTCTCAGTGGAGATGTTCTGGGCATGTCCCATGGCAGGAGGCCCAGAGGAAGACCCAGGACAAGCTAGAGAGTGTGTCTCAAGGCTAGTTGGGCAAGCCATGGTGTTCCCCCAGATGAGTTGAGGAGGGAGTTGGGTCATCACTGCTCAGGCTGTTGCCCCCCACAATCTGGTCCCGGTTGGAAAAAATAATTTGAGGCGTCTCAGTCAAGTTGAGCTAAAGAACACTCAACTACAACAGATAAGAGGGTGAGTAATCAAGGTCTCAGACAAGCAACACAACACTCGACATTCTTTCATGCACCTTGAGGTCAGAGTGATTCACTTACTCTCTGGATATGAGAAAGGTACAGCAACATGTGGAGGAAGAGCAAAATTGTAAATTCTACAAATGTGTCAGTAATCAAAGCAATCATTCCACAATGAGTTACCAAAGTTGAAGAAAAAACAGCAAGGAACCATTAGAACTATCTAGCATCTCATCAAACAAATGAGAAGTAATCACCTCTTTTTCAACAAACCACTGAAGTCCAGTTCTCCCGAGTCATCGCCTGCATCTGTGCTACTGTGGAAGAGAAATCGTGGTCCACAAAGCATGAGCCCAAATAGCCACACGACAACATCACACTTGGAGGACATGCCACGCAAAGTTTGTGCAGCTTGTTCCACTGATTTTGACAAGACACCATAGCAACTGTTAAGACGAGATGATTGAAGAGTTTCATTTGTAACACGCCACATCAAAATCTCGACAATATAAGCCTTCGTGATTTTTGAAATGGCAGTGTTGGTTTAACTTGGTAGCAGAAGTTGCTTTCTTCGTCTATGTACCCAATTCAGGATGATCTTCTAATCTGCTCTCTCTTAATCAGTGTCTAGACTTGAAAAGACCAGTGGACAGGGAAATCATATTCACTTCAAGGCCTCCTTCTGATACACCAGTAATGAGTGTTGGGAAATTGCCCTTCTCACAAAAACATTGAAAAGGTTGCGGCGTGATGGAAGAAAACAGAAAGGAAATGAGAGGTGAAATGAGAGTTTGCGAAGATCCTTGGAGAGTGAGTCATAAAGCATCAGCAATGACTAACATCCACACTCCTCAGATGTTGGCAGACAAAGGAAGAAGGCTGAAAAGGACAGAAAGAAAAGGGCGAGCGACTGACAGACGGACACGGATGGACACTGATATTCCTCAATGCACTGCTGCTGATGACTAGATGATGACACGTGAATATATGTTCCCTGCGCTTGCAGCAAACCCCTATAGCTACCTGCCAGGTTCTCCCATCTTCTTCTTACCACCTGCATTGATGCTCCTGGGTAATCAGCAGTTCCAAAGTGTTAATGCAGTAAAGGACAATGTGTAATTGCCCAAATGCTACTTGAAGATAAAAAAATCAAAGCATTTAAGCACCAGCCTTTAGCCTAAATATATTCAAATGCATAGATAATGTATAGAACTGCAGCCTTTTTTTTTTTTTTTTGAAGCAATGAAATACTCACGTGCGTCTGAATGCACTGCGGATATCAAATCCTTCTGCTGCACGAGCCTCTGAAATATAAATCACAAACAAATTCATATATTTTATACTCCCATGCTACTTTGTGCCGCAACTGTACTATTTGGATTGATCGTTCTTTATTCCACGGTTGCATTTTGCAATGTCTGGAACTCACCATGTACTACAAGGTCAAAATTACAGCTGTCGAACTTGTCTCTAGATGACACCTCGCAGCGATATGCTCCGGCAAAGTTGGCTTTGGCAGCAATAATATTCATCTCGAATGTGTACATCTGAGGAAAAAAAAAATGAATTCAGAAACAGAAGTGTAAAGAATACATGATTGTTAATCTTTGAAAAGATTAGAGATATTGTACGGATATCTTACTGTAAAAATTAAATAAAAGTATCCCATTTTAAAATAACTATTTTACTTGTACTGAATTTAGACTCAAAGAACACCAGATAATAATACAAACAATTTATTTATGGGATGTTATTTCCTAATATAGAAGTGAAATTTAACACCTCAAACTTTCAAAATGGCAAAATAAAATAGATTAAAAAAATAAGAAAAAAAACTAAAAGTGACTCAGTCAAACTCTGTGGAAATGTCGCTAATTAAACACCTGATATTTATTAAGCCGCTAATTCACGTTCATGTGATTTAGCTCATAAATAGCATTCAGTACCAGATGGTAATATCATTAACTGAGAAATGATATCACTTAACTGAGAATTAGTACAAAGTAGTAAAAATTCTCAAGTAACAAAGTCCATTTACTCAAGAACATTACACCACTGTCAGCCAACAAAATGAAATGAAAGTTCTGAGATGATGGCCACCGACCTTGTTGCTGCGATCATAGTGCTCCTTCAGTTGAAGATGTTTCCCAGACTTGCTGGCCAGGTCCATCCACTTTCCTTTGAACCATTTTACCGTGGGCTTCTTGAGAAGGGATTCACCACACACCTTAGCCACAAAAGAAATGTTCTCGCCTAAACAGGACAAGAGGATGATAGTTAGCAATTTATTAGCTAATGGAAATTCCAAACTGATAGTGGACGAAGCTCCTCACCTACAGTCACCTCTCCGCTGTGAGGCTTCTCTGTGAAGAGACCAGTGAGATCTTGTCTAGTGTCGGGCTGATGACTCTCCGGCAGAGCTGAAGTCCAAGAGTGAAGTCATGTTTAGCGAGGAGAATATGTTCAAGGCTTGGTGTGGTTGTGCGTACCTTCAGGTGTAACTCCATCTTCAGGAATAACTCCATCTAAAACATGGCTGCTTGTGTCTGCAGAGGAATTTTCAGTAGCGGCTGGTGGAACTTCTTCAGGTTGTTCAGGCTTAGTTTCAGCAACAGGCTCCGGGGAAACGACTTGCTCCGGTCCCTTGACTACAAAAAAAATGTTTTTTCATGTTTTATTGGTGCTTGTAGATGTACAAAAAGTTGTAGATTTGTGTTCTAAATCTTCCATAGATCTTTATCTCATTTGACTTTAACTAGACAAAGATCATTGCTTGCTCACCAGAGCGTGTTAGACAAATACCATTGCTGTCTCAAAATAGCTCTGATGGTGCGTTGAATAGCAACTTGGTAGTATTGGAACTAATAATAGCTGTCTTTTTTTTCCTTTTTACAATTGTGATTTATTTTCCCAGCTTTAAATCAAACCAAATCAAATGTCAACTGATGAGGAAAAGAAAGAAGGAAGGAAGTAATGAAGAAAGAAAGGAAGGAAGGAAGGTAGGAAGAAAAGAAGGAAGGGATGAAAGAAAGAAATATGGAATAAATGGAAAAAAACAAAGGAGGGAATTTATTAAAGAAAGAAAGAAAGGTGAAAGAATAAAAAAGAAGGAAGGAACAAAAGAAAGCAGGAAAAGGGGGAGTGAAAGAAAGAAGGAAAGAAAAGAAAAAAAAGGGAGGAAAAAAAGAAGGCTCTGTTTTTAACCCATCCAGTGAAGTTACACACACAGTGAAGTGAACACACACACACACAGAGCTCGGAGCAGTGGGCAGTCTTAACTCGTGGTGTCACGTGTGGGTGAGTGTCTTCAGTTGTGGAACCCACCAGACCAGGACTCAAACCTGTAACACCTGGATGGCAGGTTCAACTTCTCACCATTAGGCCACAGCTGCCAAGTGGTGATGTCATGGCAAAGTGAGGTGACAACATGGAGAAAAGCGAAACGCGAGTGCAGTGGCAGTGAGAGAACGCCGGCGTTTGTGAGACAGCGAGTCACTTGTGAATTCGCCCACCTGCTGATTCCGACTCCGTTAGCTTTAACTCAAACTTGACCTTTGACCCCCCAGCAATAACAGCATATGCTGTGGCATCCTCCAGCTCTGCTCTGACTATAGTGAGGGAATGCTTGTTTCCCTCTGCTGAGATGGCGTATTTGTCACCGGATGCGATGTCCTTCGAGTCTCGCTGCCATCGCACCTTAGCCTCAAGCTTCTCCGTCTCTGCCTCAAATCTGACCGATGCCCCAATTTCAGCTGCTTGAGACTTTGGTTTCTTGGTGAAAGCTGAGACTGGAGAAGTGACGGAGGCAGGAGGAAAACGTCAAATAAACAAGAACCTGAATAAAAATGGACACTAAACAGATCTCGCTTCCATACAAGTTTAGATGTCGAACAGCTTCACTATAGTCCAACATTCTATAGAGTTTCGTACATTTTATCGTACAGTGGTATATAGACAAATGTGACGTAATAAGACGACTTTTCATAGAGACTGATTTTCTTTCGCTTTGAAACACGAGCAAAGGGCGAGGTTTTAGTTCCCACGTTCTTTTGCAATTTTGCTTTGTGATTAAATAATTTATAAAAGTGTATAGAAAATAACAGAAAATAACAGAGAAAATAACACAAAAGTGTTCGGCTCCTTGATCTGCATGTTTTGAAGCAGAATGAAATGTTAGAATTGGTATTTTAAAATTCTGAAAGTGAGAACGAAACCAACTTTTTTGAGTAGGTTTGTTAAAATCTAAGTTTGATTGAAAGAAAAAGTGTAGGGCAAAAAAATGAACGAGAAAGAAGTGCCAATGTAGAAAATTAGGATCAAAAAAGAAAAAAAGCCTTCAATATTTAATAATCAATATTTCATTTAACAATATTTAGAAGTGTGCTTTACTTATTTAACAACATGATGCAAACATATGAGTAGGCAGTCTCGGGTCTGGAAAGGATTATTTCCATTTTAATTAATTTAATGGGGGGAAAAAATTGACACACAAGTAAATTGAGGTCCGAGCTTGACCTCTTACGAAATAAAAATGTGCACGTCAATGTACCACTGTACTTTCTTCGCTTTTAGACCTGGTGACTTGGTGAAACTTGGAGCACAATGCAAGCCAAGTGGACGTAAAAATAGCCTGCATGTGCTGCATCAGTGCAGAGCGACACAGGCGCAGGTAGCTGCTGGATGGATTAGCTGGGATCTATTTCTGTTGTCTATCGAGTACTGGTACTTCTCATGCCATTTAAAGACCGCGGGGCTTGTTCCACTCCCGCCATCCATATGGTCTGACACGCTCACAGCTACGTGTCTTTAAAGTGGTGAAAAATCTCTGGAATTACAGTCAGTGAGGGATGTTTAAAGTGAATGAGCCGCGTGGTGGAATGATGGGGGAAATCCGAGTCATCCCAGTTCTCTGTCGGGTGGGACGTGAGGGAAACTATTCCATGAAGGTGACCTGTGGAAGCCCATACGTGATGCTGGCTGCCTCGTAAATGGTTCAATCCTGTGTGTGACTCTTTTAGGCCTTTCGGGAAAGAGCGTGCCAGCTGCTTGACGGATTTGAGAAACGGAATTCTTGGCTAAGGGACTTTTTGGAGTAATATGAACAGATTGGAAATGGGCGCAATGGGAGTGTTGAAGACGGATCTTGCGACTAACAGCGAAACGAGTCCCCTAATGCTGAAAACGAAGGCAACTGCATTGTTTAAATGCTGTGAGTCTTAGCTACTATCGCTGTCAGACAGGTGGGCTGGCATTATGGCAATCCCTTTAATTCCACACTCCGCGGAAAACCAAAAACCACCTATGGCTCTAAGCCAGGGTCATAATTAAATCATTTCAGTTTGAATAAGGTTTTACACGCCACTTTAATGGCTTTAAACGTAAAGTGTTGGGTCAAGACTAGCTTTGTACTAACAAAATGTGTTTTACAAATATGAATTATTGTAACGCTTACACACACACACACACACACACACACACACACAAACTCTTTGACTATGATTCATTTCAAAAGTTTGAAACAAAATATGAATTTTCAAGCACATCGAACTAGATAAACAACAGATTATGACATCAAATTAAATCTGTTTAGAATTAAAAATTAAATTCTCTTTTGGATGAAAACTGATGAAAATTTCCTTGAAATAAATCAATAAGAAACTGAAAGATAATCCCACGTACCCGTTTTTTTAGTTGGCTCTGGCATCCTGGTTGACTGTCCCTAATGGGTTCCAACAAACAGGCATTAGGTATACAAGCCTCACTTCTCTTTTAATAGATGCCCCCCGCCGGCCCCCCAGATGTCAATCAGAGGATGCCCCTCCTCTTCACCCCTTTTTTTTAATACAAAGATGTCGAGAGCTCTAAACCATCCTTCCCACCCCTTCACCCATCAGCCACCACAAACCCTCGCTGAGTTCAGCTTCCATCACCTCCGCTGGATGACAGAACCAAAGGAGCTGAAGGTGGATAAGCGAGAGTTTAAATTTAGCGCTAGATGACTTCCGACGCGTAAAAAACCCATTTAATCCCAAATGCTGTGTTATTCTGGAATCTCCTTTGCTTTTTATCTTTATTCCAGATATTGTATTCTCGCAAATTGGCTTGTGATTATGTAATTCGAACAAAACCCTGATTGTCCTGGTGTGTTTGTTGTTTCCGTGTACGTTGAGCAACTCAACAAGAACCTGCGGTGGATAAACAGTACCGGGAGACTGACAGCTAATATAAAAAAGTTATGATGTGTTTACGGGCCCACCAGCGCCTCCAGCCATCCATCACGCAAATAAGTGACCTCTCGGTCAGGTCTTCAGCAGTATTACTGGTTTATTGCATGCACACGCTCAAATCTCCATCTGATGTCATGCTTTTCAAACAACTACTTCATTTACTTTTACATTTTTAAATAAATTACATAATTTACTATTCTTACATTACATTCTTACGTATTTGTATGTACATGTAATTTTTTTAATGCTGACACGATATGTCAGTGATTTAATGTGCTGTTCTGTGTGTGTGTGTGTGTGTGTGTGTGTGTGTGTGTGTTTATGTAAGCGATTAATGAGTTTTTCTATGACTAAACATCATATGAATGTTTATAACAGTCAATAAAATATGTTTTTCATTCAAATAAAATATTACTTTAAATATTATATATATATATGACATAAAAATATTATTTAAATAATAACATTATTTTTTTTAAATATACATTTGTTATTTATTTGTGATTTGCGACAAAAATAACGAGTTGTACTATTGTATATATAGGACTATACAGTATATGCAATAATATTTATTATTGTATTCATATATTTTATAGACCCGTTGATTTCTGGGTGCATGGATTATTGGGACAGATTAAATAGATGCATTAATTTATGGCACAAATAAAGATACGATTGGTCAGGAAATAATATTTCACAATTTTTCTTCATTCCAGGAGGAAGAGTGATGAATGATAGACAACGGATTTGATCCTTTTGACATAAATCAGTTGGGAAAACAAGGAATAAAAAAATCGATTTATATGCAAAGTCGAGCTTTTTAAAAGTCACATGATATTTTGTACCCGGCCGTGCTTTTGTTGTGCCGAAGCCCCTTTGACCACTGTCACGGGCCTGTCAGCGCTCCGTCATTCAGCATCAGACGTCCAACTAGCAGTTGCATACTGACAGCTGCATGAAGGTTTCAGCGCGGCGAATATTTCAGTGCTGTCGATGAACCGCATACGCAGTTGTCATAAGGCCTATATATTCACTTTCAGACTTGTTTTAAGACGTGTGATGCCATTGACAACCAATGCGATTCCACGTCGTAATCAACAGTTCTGGTCATGTGAATTTTACTTAATAATGTGGATTTTTTGATAAGTAAAATCATAAATATACCTTGACATAACATTTTTTACTAACCATACGGCATGTCGGATTAAAAGGCTCTCTATTAATAACCATCTATTTCCTAATATATTGTCCAGCGACCTTGAGGGTCTCGAAAGGAGCCGTATAAATTACATCTAGTATTATTATTCATTTTTTACCCACATATACGGGCCGCAATTTTTATTTTTATTTTTTTACTTTTTTTTAGGATTTTATTTGCATCCTATAGCCTGAATGATACATTATATTGAGTAGTTATTTATAGTACATTCATATAATATCCTTTTGTCCTTGTAAAGTGTTTTACCATTCCACGTGTACATTATGTAAGCAAAAGACGTCAACAAAATTTACAAACAAAAGAAAAGTGTAATCTCGAGAGAACAAAAAGCTAAACAAACTCACATTCCTTAAAAAACCCTGCCACACAACGTTTTTTGACTCTTGCATATTAAAAAAAAAGGAAACATTTTCTGAACTTTGTGTTTATTAGTCTGATGTTAATAGCTTTAAAAGAAAGAACTTGTGCGTTTTTGGACACACTAGCTACGTGTTACTTTTGGACATTCCGTTGTCATTCTGAAAGGAGTGTGAGAATGAAGGCCGCAGTGCGGGGGTCCGGCAGCCAGGAGTAATCTACCCTCCTGTCACGGAGGTGAGGGTCTGGAGCCCGTCTCCACTCACAAACCAAAGATATGAGCTGGCTGACAGAGTCCTTGACCTTTCAATGCTATAAAATAGTATTGTGTATGACAGAATGTTGTGAAATGACTTACAGTCTTATATGTGATGCTTTACCATTTATTTATTGTTTATGTCTAAATGAATATGCTCTTGTTAATAATGTGTTTGTTAAATTGTTGCATTAGCTAGTAGATTAGGTTTGCTCATTTCTGAAGTAAGGTTTGGCGCACTCTAGTGGTCATTGTCGGGAATCAATCGGACTGCATCTGGAACCCATGACTGGATCTGTAGTCCATTCATACATTTTCTACCACGTATTCTATTTTAAGGTGAGATACACATTGTGGATTGGAGACCAACAGAGCGGGGTTGTTATTTCATTGTCAAATAATATAGTCCTTATTTGAAAAGGAAAGTACCTCTCCAAAATACACACATTCGAACAAAAAAAGACAAAAACTCTTCATTGTTGTTCATTTTCAATGACGTTATACAACCATATACAGTTATATACATAAACCATATACTAGCCATATCACTTTTTTGGAAAAGGAGTACTTGCATTTCAGTTGATACAGAGTACTTAATAAAAACGTAATTTACAGGTAGCAGCTTTAGTCATATAATTTAACAAAAGAAGCAGGGGCTAGTTTGGAATTAAGAGCATTTTTTTTAATTGGAAAGCATGTTGTTATGCAATGTGATATATTACAGAAAAAACATACCATTAAACCGACAAAATACCGGTATTTTGCCTACATGCACTTACGTGTGAACAGACAAATGCTGGGAAATTCGTTCGGGAATTTTTCCGGTTACCTGTAACGTTCCCGGTATATTGCCTGCATTCTGCCCTGCGCCCCAATAAGGACCCAGAAGTTCAGTATGCGCTGACGTCACCAACTGCTCTGAGCCAATCAGAACATTTTGCCGTGTGCCGCGCGCTCATTTTGTGCTTACGTAGGTCCAGCCATTTAAAAGGTGTTTAACAGACCGGTTGATGATGTCACAGAATATTCACTCCTCGCTGTTTGTAGAAATCACAGTGGGAAATGTCTTCCAACTGGAACGACAGGGAAATCAAAGCGCTGCTAATAATTCGGGCGGATGAAAAGATTTGTCACAACATCAAAGGAACAGTTAGGGACGCCGTCACTTATGAAACAATTACCAGCGTTACTCTTGTTTAAAAAGCGTGTCGCCAGTTGATGATGTCACCAAAAATACAGGAATTTTGAACACTCTGTGTGAATACTGAGTGAAAAATGCGTGAATGGCAGCGCTTTTCCTGCATTTTACTGGTATTACTGTGTGAAAGAGGCTGTTCTGTCTAACCTCGTCACTCCTAAGGACCATCACCATCTTCATCTCTGCTGCCTCCTGTCTCCTTCTCACTTCCACTGCACCTTCTTCACCTCCACCTCCTGTAACTTCACTCCTCCACCCTGCTTCTTCTCGTTTAGACGCATGTGTTATCTCTTACTGCGACTGACTTTCAGGCCTCTTTTTTCCCGAGCAAACCTCCACCTCTCTAGCTCTTCCTCTTCCTCCACCAGCTCTCTACTCTCACTCCAGGGAGATTTCTGTCTGACCTCATCTGTCAACCTGTCCATCAGCATAGCAAACAAGAAGGGACTCAAAGCTGATCCTTGATGTAGTCCCACCTCCACCCTGAACTCCTCAGTCTGGCCATCAGCACAGCTCACCATCGTCTTACTCCTCTCGTACATGGACTATCTCTGACGTACTTCTTTGTCACCCCCAACAGCCTCATGCTGTACCACATATTTTAGCATCCCTATTGTACATAATGTTGGTAAAAGACGGAGACAAAAATATAAACACGAAAGAAAAATGTAAGAATGAGAGAAAGAAAAGGTAAGCCCACATTTCTCACAAAACTCTGTCGCACCAAGTTTTTATTGACTCTTACGTTTTCTGAACTTTTAGTTTGTTAGTTTGATGTCAGAGGTGAAAAGCTCGGGGGAGTAATCTACGCTCCTGTCACGAGACTCACAAACCAAAGATATGAGCTGGCTGACAAGAGTCCTTGACCTTTCAATGCAATAAAATTGCGTTTGTATGGCGCATTTTATGTTGTGAAATTTCCTAAATTGTTATTTGTGATGCTTTACAGTTTATTTATTGTTTATTTGTCTTAATGAATATGCTCTGGTTAATGAATGTGTTTGTTAAATTGTAACGTTAACTAGTCAATTACATTTGAGTTGAACTTTTCTGCAGTGAGGTTTGTATTGGCATTATATAAAATTTTATATTTGTTTAGATTTTCTGATTGATTTTTCCGATTCTGCAATTTCACAGATTCACGCCTTTCAATCTGCCTCTGTTCATGCCTCCATATTTATATTACTGAACTTGCTTTAATGTTACTTATCAGTATGATAATTATGTAACCTTTCAGTTATTTATAATTAATGAAATTATATTGTCATACATATAATGCTATATATTAGTATATTATGTTTTATTTAGTACTAGTGTAAGTCCATATTGTCACATAATAGTATATATAAAGTACAAAATTTAAGTAAATATAATTAAATATACGTTTATTAATACTATTTGCTTTATTATTATTAGATTTAACTACGTATTAAGAATTATATAGTGTGATATTAAAATCTTGCATTTGTGCGCAGGCCGATTAGCTTTTATTTTGAAATATTAGGAGCTTTAAATTGTTTACCCGGAAGTACTAGTTTACAATGACCTGAGAAAAAAACTCCGATCTGTAAAGGAAATGAAGCCGGATACATTGAAGTAAATGGCTTGGAGATTAGCAACGCTGCGTCAGTTTCGTGCATGTCGCGGCTTTCATTGTAATTTCCTTTCTGCTTTTCCGGACACGTTATTGTTGCATCAGATAGCAAAAATGGCAAGTACGGGAGATCAAGGTAATGTGTTATTTAATGTTCGCAGTTCCCTTCTAGTGTCGTTCATTACAACGGAGCGTTGGCGCGTGATTTTCTTTTCAGGCCTGATAAAAGCTTCTCTCAATTCTGCAATAGTTACAGATTTTTTCCCCTCTACTGATTATAACTAATGCATCGTTTTATGCAATAAATGTAACCATTTATTTTACATTTGCATGTCTTTCTGATCGTCATTTTGACAGCAGATGAACGTGAGTTGTGTCATTTCATGTTTTTTTTTTTTTTTTATATATTTTTTCATATACGTAAATGTATACATTTGTATGTTTATGTATTTATAGTATGTATTTTGTATATTCGTATAGCTAGTAGATAGATAGATAGATTTACACGTATATGTATTTCTGTGGATACTTTCGATTATTACTTTCGACATAACGACATTTTCGTTATATAAAGATCATTATATGGAAGGTTGATCTTTTTTGTAGAGGGTTGCAATCAAATTAATTAATCAATTTATGTAGCCCTTTATGTATTAATAAATGTATATAAATAATCACTGTCATTTTTTTAAATAAGCAGATTGTGTTTTATACCGACAGGTGGCGTTCTAACTGTGCTAAAGAGAAACTTTTAATTTTTTATTTAGTATTTTTTTTTGTAAAAAAAAAAAACTGTATCAAAATAAGCGAACGGAATGTCACATGTGAATCTCTGGTCACAGTGACTGACACATTTTAGTTTGTGTGTATGAGTAATAACTACAGAATTACGCTTACAACTTTCATTTTCAGTTATGTTATTGCAGCAGAATGTTTGTCATTGTTTCTTAGTTGCTTTTTGTTTCATTTCTCTTCATCCTTTGTTCCCACCCAAGTTTGTAACAAATTCCAGCTACGAAACAAAAAGTTGACACTTTTGTCATTTTGAGTTTTGTTTTGTTGAGCGTTCACAATACGGTAAAAAATTATATATTAATCCCGCATTGCTGCTCATTTGGATTATTTTTTTAAAACCCTGATGCAGGAAAGATTTCAGAACTCCCATCTTTTAACATGACGCATGTGGACGATTTAAAATGAATCCAAATTTTTTTTTTTTTTGAGTACCTGTTTGTTATAAACACTTTTAATTCAGCTCCTGATTCATATGATGAGTGTATTGCTGGGCGTGATTGGATTAACAGCATCGTGAGTTATTGCATCAGGCAGGTTTTGAAGGATTATAGGTGGCATCTCAGAACCTGGTGATTCCATTTGTGTTTTTATGTCTATGCCCTTTTGTTTTCCCAGCCTTTGATTATGGCTTCCTACGTGACATAAGTGAGAAGGCTGGTAGGGTGGAGGCTCTGAACGAGTACTTGAGCAGTCGCAGTTACCTGGCTGGCTACGGGCCGTCCCAGGCCGACACTGAAGCCTTTGGGCTTCTCCGCGGGCCTCCACCAGAGCGGCTTGTCCACGCCCTGCGCTGGTACAAACACATAGCCGCCCTGACGCCCCAAACCACAGACCAGGCCCCAGAATGCAGCAGTGAGTAGACAGAACAGCCCGATGACAGTCAGGCCCTTTTTGTGCATGAAACGTCAGGTTTTGTTCGTTTTTACTTTGACCTTGCTGACCTTTGCTGACCTCTGTTGTGTAATTACAAAGTGTCGAGTTTTTTCACATTGGTTACATCTCGCAATACGTGAAGGCTTTTTATACGACAAGCCTGGAATTGCAGTGGAGGGCATTGCCGTGGCGTAGTGGGTTTCTCTGCCGAGTTTGAGGCCCGGTCTGGGATTTTCTCTGTGGTGTTTGCATGGCCTTCATTTTCATGTTCAATTGCGTAGTTTGGTTATTATTAATAATTATTTATGAATGTGTTTGTGTGCTTTCATGCCCCTGATCCAAAGATGCTGGGATTAGCTTCAGCTTCCCATCAAGAAAGGAACGAATCCACAGAATATGGAAGAATTCATGTTCCAAATTGGGAGAAATTAGTTGTTACTCATCTGTTGAGTTTTATTTGCTGCCTTTTTTTTGTCGTTTTTGTGGAGGGAAAGTGGTTTGTTGATGCCGCAGCTGTGCACATACGCCACTTTCCCATGGTGCATCTTTTTTTTTCTGGAGACTCATGCTTGCATTTCTACAATGTAAAGTTTGCCAAATGGTAAAAACTACAATGTAAAGTTTGCCAAATGGTAAAATCTACACATGCGTAAAATAGTTTGCTCTCTTGCTCTGCTGGTGGAGACACGGGAATTACCAGATTATTTTTTTATTTTTTGATTAGGAAATTTTCAACTTCTTGGATTCCATGAAGGAATGTGTGTATTAATCATACTGAAACTGAACATTTAAACTTTAATTCTTCTTTTTTTTGTAGTAAAAGGAAAGCGAGTGCAGCCATCATGGTCTCCACCTGATGGAACAGAGATTCAGAAACTTCGTCTGTACAACAGCTTGACACGGACAAAGGTTGGAGAGGAAACTTGTCTCAAATCTGCCACATAATATTTGTATTATAGTAAAATCTCTTTCAAGTTTAAATTTAAATCGCGTTATTAGTATAAGAATTGTGATACGATAACTCTTTGTTTTCCCATGGTGCGATTTTAGTGTACAAACAAAGCTGCATTGCAGAAAAAACACTGCTGAAAAATAAAAGAAAGACACGTAACAACCAAAAACAAAGTAGGCATGATAATTAAATAAGGATGCTAGAAAAATAAAAATGAACACACTTGGGGATCTGATCTAAATTGAGAAATTGGAATAAAATAAAAAGTAATTCTAAATATTTAGTTTTTAAATGTGTTACATTTTTAAGTATATTTGTTTAATTAATGTTTTTTTCAACATGCGTATCTAAGTAAATGCTGTATTGATCTCTGTGTATTTTCAGGAAGTGTTTGTCCCGCAGAACGGCAACAGGGTTTTGTGGTACTGCTGCGGCCCGACCGTGTACGACGCTTCTCACATGGGTCACGCAAGGTGACATTCTCCATCCATTCATCTCTTTATCGCAGCTCTTTGTTTCCCGTGGCCCCGCAGTTCAATTCAGACCCATAGAACGCGACAGTGCTCAATGAAACGGCTGAAGCAGACATTTAATCAAACACTTCAGAAGTTCTGAAGCGGATGAGTGTCCACTTATTTCTCATTTTGTGACAATCTTCTGTTTTAGGTCCTACATTTCTTTCGACATCCTCCGGAGAATATTAAAGAATTATTTCAAGTACGACGTCTTCTACTGCATGAACATCACAGACATCGATGATAAAGTAAGATCAGCATCCTGCTCCTCGGTTTCCCTGTAATCCGCAGTCCTCCTAAAAAGAGCCTGTCTTTTATTGTCAGATTATCAAGCGAGCGCGGCAGAACTTCCTGCTGGAGCAGTACAGAGAGAAGAAGCCCAGCGCAGCTCAAATACTGCAGGATGTGTTGACAGCCAGAACGGTGAGGAAACGTTTGATGGATGGAGAAATTGTTTGGAAAGTTTTCTTGATCTTAAACAGGGTTCCTAGAAGTGCTTGAAATCCTTGAAAAAGCTTGAATCTCAATTACATGTATGTGTTTTCAAGGTCTGTTGTAAATGAAGTGCTTGAAAATGTATCAACTTATTTCACAAAAACAACTGTCTGACTTAAGTTCATTTTAGTACAATTATAATTGTCTTTAGTACATTTTGACATTAGTACATTTAGTACAAGTCGTTGCATTTTGTTCATTTTGTCCTTTTGTTTTATATGTAAGCAAACGAACAATGACAATCTGCTAGACAGACAGTGACACTTGTCCAATTGCTATTACTAAGCTCAACTTTGTTTTTGTTTTTGTTTTGTTTTCGCATATCTCTAATAATGTGATTAAAATAGTTTCCTTTTAATTGTACTTAGGCAGACCTTTAAATATATATTTTACCACAACTGTATTGTACTGGAAAAGTGTGAACACCATGTTTAAATGAACAGTTAAACATCAAACCACCTTAGGTTCCTTGTTTCCCTCTGAAATAGATCCCGACTGACAACATACACATGCAAGAGTTGTCTGTCACCATTTTTGTAAAAATATTGTAAATAATTAGTTATTAGTATTTTTGGACCAAAAAAAATCCCGCAATCAATTAAGTACAAATACTATGCTCAGTGTTTCAATGTCTAAAGAACTTTTTTTTTCAGTTTCTTTACTCTTTTGTTTTATTTACAAAGAGTTTACACTTCTGGTCAGCACAAACTTATAAAAATGAACAATAGCATGTTTACACTGATTTACTTTTGTCATGTGAATCACACCACCACCATTAACAGACAATAATGACTTAAAAACCAACTGGGAGCGTGGTAAAAGCTCAAATGATGTTTCCTGTCCTGGTAGCAGTCATGTGGACCTAGTAAATGTCATTGTAAAGATTTTTAGCATTTGATTCATTGTTTTCAGCCCTTCAAAGTCAAGCTTGCTGAGACAACTGACCCGGATAAAAAGCAGATGCTGGAAAAGCTGGACACCGCTGTGGATTCTGCCCTCGCTCCCCTGCAGGTGGCGCTGCAGAACAACTCTTCCGAAGAAGCAACCCGGAATCAGGCAACGGTAACGTTTCAGAAACATTGCTTTGTCTTGTGTCTTTTTTAGGTACTAAGTATTTTTTTTTTCATCTTCAGGTGCTGTTAAATGAAGCAAAGGATCTGTTGTCTGATTGGTTGGACTCAAAGTTGGGCAGCCAAGTGACGGAAAACTCCATCTTTTCCTTGTTGCCCAAATACTGGGAGGAAGATTTCCATAAAGACATGGAAGCTCTCAATGTGAGTTCAACTGGCGGCGATTTAAATTCTCCCAGTGCTGTCGTGTTGAGAAATGCTGTAATTGTCAGGTTCTCCCCGCTGATGTTCTCACACGGGTCAGCGAGTACGTGCCAGAGATCGTGGAGTTTGTGAAGAAGATTGTGGACAATGGTTATGGGTAAGAACAGCTCTTCTGGGTGGATTTGATGTTAATATGTTTTATTTCAAGGTTGTTTTTTTTCCTCCTACAGATATGAATCTAATGGATCTGTGTATTTTGACACGGCAAAGTTTGATTGTTCATCGATGCACTCCTATGCTAAACTGGTACCGGAGGCTGTTGGGGATCAGAAAGCACTACAAGAAGGAGAAGGTGAAACCATCGTTCAGCCAAGATCTTTTCATTTAACTCTTTTTGGGTTCAGAGTTTTTTTTTTTTGTATTTTACTTTTTTTTTTTTTTTTTTAATCGAGGTCAGAGTCATTTAATATGATCTATTACTAATTCCGTGTATAGTCACACACACACACACACACACACACACACACACACACACTCACCTACACACACACACTGTTAAGCAAACACAAACTGACACTTAACCATTCACTCACATGCACTATTAGTCAAACATTTACACACAAACTTAAACTGACTTGCACACACTCAAAATGTGATCATACACACTCAAAACAAACAAACAAACACACACACGCTCAAGCATACATGCACACAACTTTTGCTCTTTGTCATACACATTTGGACTCAAAACTCATTTTCACAGTCACATTGTTGTTTTCTGTCGAATGTTCAGATCCTCAATACAGTTTGTAGCAATTTGCCTTAAATTTAAGCACTTGTGTGTCTATTTTGTAAAGAAGCAGAGTGACGTCACACTTGAATACGAATAGGGCAGACATTTTAAATGTGACACAACAACAAGTGTGAGCACTTCGTACTGCTTTAAAACAACATTTTCTTTGATTGTTGAAAATGTGCCTTATTGGGGCCAAACATGATACTAGATATTGGAATGGAGCGACCCTATAGTGAACACATTTACTCATATATATATACTGTATATAATAAATATGTGTGTATTTTTCATAGGTGATCTGAGTGTCTCACCAGACCGACTGAATGAAAAGAGGTCACAGAGTGACTTTGCACTGTGGAAAGCTTCCAAGCCTGGAGAACCATCTTGGGATTCTCCTTGGGGAAAAGTGAGTAATGATTTTCTAATTTGGGAATATTAATAGAATAACGTGTTGCTCTAATGTAATCTTCTGTAACGTGACAGATTAACATGACAATTTTTTTTCATTATCATGGCTCTTTAAAAAAACAGAACTGATGAGATTTTACCCTATAGTCCCAAACATTTGGTTCTCTTAGATCTCAATCAGTTATTGGCTGTTCAGACCAATGGACGTTTTCTCTATCCTAATAAAACTTTAGAGCTTTAGACAACACTCTGGGAATAGAAAAGAGAAGGAAAAGAATCTCGTCCTCTACCACATGCAACACCCTGTAACAGTACAACAACGGCTTGCATCAGCCACTTACTCCAGTTGTGCCTAAACCTTCATGTCCACTGGGCTTTGTTAAAGGGACGACCTGGCTGGCATATCGAGTGTTCGGCTATGGCTGGATCCATTTTGGGGGAGTCTATGGACATCCACGGGGGAGGATTTGACTTGCGTTTTCCACATCATGACAACGAACTAGCACAATCTGAGGTGAGGACGTGAGCGTGGGGTCTAAGGGTCACATGACTACTTTTTTTTTCCATGTTTAATTTCTAGCATGGGAATTTCTAGCAAAGATTTTCACTTCTTTTTTTTTCGGTGTACTTTTTTTTTGTTTTTAGCTTGAATGTGTAAAGAAATAGTAATGTATTCTTTAGAAGATTTAAAATCAATATTTTTACTTGCAAATGAAGTCTGACTGAAGTCTTGTGCGACATCTTGTGATGCGAATGAAGCTTTGTTTTGTCGCGGAAATCAAATAAGTCAATTTTTACTTAAGCAGTAAAAGTTTAACAAGTTTGACGCTGGTCGCACTTTTAGTCAAAAGTCAATCTTATATCACATTAAATGTATATTAAAAGCAATGTTAATATTTTTATTCCCGTGAAAACTCAAACTGATCTTTGTCTCGGCCAGTAAATGTTGTGTTCACTAATGCACATCACAATTCTGTTTTTGACAAACAAAGTCGGACAGACCTTCAAAAATGATGTCACCACTTAAAACTATTGGTCCCTGTCTTGTTTTTGATGTATAGCAGTTTATACTTGTTTTGTATGTGTAAAGGTGAAGGTCCAGTTAAACACATATTGTCCTGATCGTGTGTGTGTGTGTGTGTGTGTGTGTGTGTGTGTGTGTGTGTGTGTGTCAGTCAGAGTGACGTTCCAGATAAAACTTATCACAATCTAAGGTTAGCAATCTGTGTGTACCCACTTCTGCTGTGTCCTCCTCATAATGTTGTGTTACTCGAGACTGTGTTTTTTTTGTATTCTGTTTAAACTGATTTTTCACTGTGCAAAACTGATGAGTTTATTACTGATGAGTTTAATGGAAATGAATATTTGTTGATTGGAAACAAACTTTTTTTCCCCAATCTACTGGTCCTCATAAACCAGGACGTGTTCGGTGCAGGTGATTTAGCAGCACGTTTTCCTCAGTGTGTGTCTGTTTTGTGTGTTTTTTTTTTTTATTCTTCAGGCCTATTTTGAGAATGATCATTGGGTTCGATATTTCCTGCACACGGGGCACTTGACAATCGCCGGCTGCAAGATGTCCAAATCCCTGAAAAACTTCATCACTATCAAAGACGCTTTGGCTAAACATTCCGGTATTCACCACTGCACATGTGTCTCACAATAGTCTGGTGAAAGTACACGATTCAAAGCACATTCATTTTCTGTCCATGTAGCGAGGCAGCTGCGTTTGGCCTTTCTGATGCATTCGTGGAAAGATACACTGGACTATTCCAATAACACAATGGAGTCGGCCATCCAGTACGAGCGCTTCATGAACGTGAGTGATATCAGCGATAATTCAAAGCACCTATTCATGCCATGATCTGTTTGTGTGTGCACACGAGTCGCACCAGGATCTGGAAGGTCGGAGAACAACCTTAATAAAATAGTGTGTCCTTCCGGGGCCATTAATTCTGTCTTACCAACAATCAATTAATAGAAGATGTGCTGAGCTCCAGATTTCTCTGAAACGCGCCGACATCCATTAGCATGGGAAGGTCAACTATAACTGGCTTACAAGCAATATTTTTAGGCCGGCTTCACCATAGGGCTTCGTTTTTATTTATTTATTTTTTTTTTTTTCAAAACTTTAGCCCATTTTCTCTCTGAAGATGTATATGTGGGGGGAAAAAAGCCTTGTTTTAAGGTGATGCAATGGGAGTGCAATTCCCACTTCATGCATTTTTAGATGTTTGTGCAGGGGCAGTTACATGTAAAATGTGCTTTTGTAAACCGATCAGCCTGTGATCCATATTTAAATACCGGGGGTCATGTGGGGGTCAATGTCTCGCTAAAGGACAACCACCGGACTGGGATTCAAACTGGGTCCAATTCCCTACCGTGAGACTATAACGTCCAATAAAATAGTTGTTGAAATTAATATTATGTTTTGAATATCTTAAATATTTTTCTATAATTTGTTATTACTTACTCATAATATTCATAATAAAAATGAAAAGAAAATCTAGCATAATCCAGATTATAATCTAGATGGAGTTTAACTGTTCACCTTTTTAACAAGACTTTACCAAAGTGCTTATTTTTCTTTCAGAGTTGGGGTTTTACAGTCAAATTTCACAGTTTTGTGTTAAGTTAATTCGCTGTTGTGGCAATGAAATGCTTAAATATCGTCCTCCAAGGAAACAGTCCTTATGTTTGCATGTGTTCACAGGAGTTTTTCCTCAATGTAAAAGACATTCTAAGGAGCCCCACCGACATTACTGGCCAGTTTGAGAAATGGGAATCCGAAGAGATCGAACTAAACAAGAGGTTCTTTTCTATACCATAGCATTTATCTTAAAGCGTTACGCTTTCTTTCTCGTTCTTCATGTTCTATGTGTTTGTGTAGTTTCCAGGAGAAGAAGGCTTCTGTTCACGAGGCGCTGTGCGACAACATAGACACGCGTGCCGCTCTGGAGGAGATGAGGGCCCTTGTGGGCTTGTGTAATTTATACATGGCGGCTAAAAGGAGCTCGAAGCGTTCACCTAATCGCTTGCTGCTGGAGAGCATCGCCTCCTTCATGACCAACATGCTTCAGGTAGCAAAGATTTATGATTGTTACGATTGCAAAGCAGCAGCTTCCTAAACTTCTTCCCGCATTCACAGATATTTGGAGCCATTGAAGGAGCCGAGCCCATTGGCTTCCCCATCGGAGGAAGTGGCCAAAACACTGATGTATGAAACACTGTGTTGTTTGTTGGAGCGTTTAGAAATACCGTATTTATGTGAATATTATTTTTTCTTCCATATTTAAAGTCAGGAGCAATCACACGTAAATAGAGATATGTCCTCTTTATCCAGGAGTGCGCTTCTGCGTTGCCCTCTTTTCTTATTTTTAAATAGTGGTTCTGGAGGAAGGTGTGCATATATGCTTTTATTTGCTGAATAACAAATATACAGAAATATTGGCCAAACAGCGACACTTAGCAGTGGCTAAACAACAAGCTGCTCTACTACCTCACATCACATGCAACCGAATAT
>MU204440.1:3936017-3953814 GCA_017309775.1 Paedocypris sp. Pulau Singkep
GGATCGTGAAGGTAAAGAAAGTATTGGGACTCTGTATTAGGGATATCCTGAGTGTCATCACATTTTTTTTTTATTTAATTTATAAGTCATTTATATTTGAGCCCGATCTGATACGATTTCTAAACCGATACACTCAAATGTACAATACATGCTCACACACAAACACACACACACACACACACACACACACACACACACACACACACACACAAACATACATGCTCTGTTTTACGATAAGATAGAACATCCTACTCTTGTAAGAGTCAATTTCTCAATTTATTGTAAAGTCATTTGGTCATTTATAGTAAAGTATGTTTTTTGTTTTTTAACCGGGAGATAATTTAACCTGGTTTTATTCACACCCTTCTCTAACCACAAGGCAGATTATTATTGTAATAATTCTGTTTAAAAAGTCAATATTAAGGCAAAACACAGAACAACCGTCTAACCCGTTTTTTCACATTCTGAACAGATGATGCAAAATACACATGTGCAACTCACCTGTTCAAAATGTGGAGTTTCAATTAAACTCAAAACTCAACTGAACCTCATTTAAAAAAAAAAATCACGTATTTTTTTTAACCTTTTTAAAACTGTTTTTGAGTTGCTGTAATCATTATTCTCACGCTACAATCATGGTATGATTCAAATTAATATCAGCCCTTCAGAACCGATGCTGATTTCTTGATTTGCCAATTCTGATCTTAGAAATCAGACCACAATATGGCTAATTTGTTTTGTTTTTTATATTAAAGAAGCCACAACGGTGAAGATTGTGGACCGCGAGACTCTTCTAAAAGAAAGGGAGGAGAAAAAAAAGGTAATTGTAGTAGATTAGGGTTTATTTATTTTACATAAAAACATCATTGTGTAATTGTTTAGTGTGTGTGTGTGTTGTTTACACCGCGTTTCACATGTCACGCACATTACTATCGAAGATATACTGGCCTTTATTGTGTCGGATTAGGTTGAATTTACCCATTAGGCTGCTTTTGTTTGTCAGTCTGTTCAATGTTATCTCACATTGTGGAAAGATGATATGTTTCCTCTCTGGATGGAAAAAAAATGTTCTTGGCTTGGCAGGCGTCACAAAAGAAATGCCTGTGATGCAAATCAGGTCATGAAAAATGTATTTGTCCCTTTTGAACGTGTCAGTATGAATGACGGCCTTCAGAAAAGCTCCGGTTTCACCAGTTAATTGTACCAACTTCTTTGAATTACTCATTTAAAGCTTGAACGATCACAGGCTAATTAAGACGCGTTTTGCAAATCGGTCACAGGAAATACAATTTTAAAGAAACAAAATGAGGTTTGTATAACAAACCAAGAGAATGCTTCATTGTGAGAAACCAAGGTTGTTTCATAATGTAGTTGTTTTATGCAACTGGAAAAACTTTATTACATAATGGTGTGTTTATATGTTTAGTTGGAAGAAGAAAAGAAAAAGAAGAGAGAAGAGGCTGTCAGGAAGAAACAAGAACAAGAGGTAAATGGAACAATCACACAAAGCGCTTTATAATTTAGTCAAGTGCTTTCGTTCCTCTGAATTATTTGTGTTTTTTTACACTCTTTGTTTTGCTCTCGTCATAGATGGCAAAGTTGGCGAAAATGAAGACAAAACCCAGCGATCTATTCCGATCTGAGACTGACAAATACTCTCGCTTTGATGAAACGGTATTATTAACACTTCATTCTTGCCTTTAGCAGATACTTTTTTTTTTTTTCCAGCGACATTAAACGTTGAGTTAAATGTTTTCTGGGGAGTCAAAGCCACAATCTTTGTGTTGCAAACCCCATCTCTAGAATTTAAGTGTTTTTATAATAGTATTGCCTCAATCACTATTATAAATTTGAATTATTAATATTTCACATTTTTAAAAACCATTTTGATGTTGTTGTCCTCTAATCTGAACAGAAACACTCATACATCTGTTTTGCATGTGCAGGGCTTTCCGACACATGATGCGGAGGGAAAAGAGCTCAGCAAGGGACAGAGCAAAAAGCTTCGCAAGCTGTTCGAGGCTCAAGAGAAGCTGTATAACGAATACATCCAGTCCACCCAGAACGGAAGCTGAGGACGTGACATCCAGTTGGATGTGACCTGCCATCCGCCCATAATGTCTGTTGTACATGTGTCCTTGTGCTCGTCGCACAACCCTGCTTTTCTGCTAAATGACTTTCAGAGGGGTTTTTGAATTTCAATATGGGCATTGACTTTATAATGCAAGGTTTTCAGACACGGGACAAAGATGTGATGTCATTTTTTTTTTTTTTTTTGAATGGGTTTTTGAAAGGATTGTGAGACGTGCAGGAATCATAAACGAGGCTCTGTTTCTTATATCTGGTTTTATATTTGAGTTAAAGATTCAGTGACTTGATGCTTATAAAAAATCTAAATCTAATCTAAATGTAGATGATGCAGAAATGAAGTGACTAGGTTTGTGAGCATAATAAAAATGGGAACAACTGAGGCAAACATAGGACATTGATAGTATTCACATACACTGTAAGAATATACATTACTTTACGTTACATTAAAAAAGGAATATCAGTCAAGTGTGAGGCACATTTTCCCCAAGTAAATAAAAGATATGTATCATTTTATTATACGTAACTTTTTTTTTTTAATAGACAATTCACATTTTTAAGTGTATACTGTACTTGGTTTTAGACAGGAGGTGATTATTTAATTTAAATGCGTCATATTTTACATAAGTGTTGGGCGATTGTGTGTGTGTGTGCAACCTATACTTTAAATTGCAATAAAACTAGCTCAAAATACTGAATTCAATAAAACATTTGATCACTTAATAAATTAAGCCAATTTAAAGATCGTTCATTTTTCAGTTAGTAACCTGAGTCGAAACTTTCAAGCTTCGAACGAATACTTGGAGTCGATGATTCGCCCCATGTGCTCTTCGACACGTGTGCTATTGTACTCTACACTTCGAATGTGTAGAGTACAATAGTTGTTTTCCTTTAAATTGATGCTAAAATGAAATGGACAAGTACAAAGTGATCGTTTAAGATGGTCTTTAAATTTGTTCGAGGAATGTAAAGCACGTGGTGTTTTGCGGCGAATCACTGTTGTTTAAAACGAATCGTTCAAAAGAGTCGACTCGCGCTATTGGCTCGTTATCAATAAGGGCGGAGCTTCAATGTCCAATGTGCTTCAGTTTTACTGCCGAGTCCGTTTGATTCTGACCGACTGATCCAGGTAAGAATATCAGTCGCTTTGCATTAACGTGTAAGAATAATTATTTATTTAAAAGGTCAACATTGTTTAACTAAATCGCTCAAAAATCTGCTAGTTTTAATCGCCAAGCTGATCTGTGTTTCGCAATGTTTTAAGCGTAATTCGCTTTCTTTTCTCACATCGTGAGGTTGTGATTTACTGAAGTTTTAAACGGCAATTTTGATCGCGTTTTACAAGTGAGCGGACGAGCAACGCGTTTGCGCCACTGACTGTTGAACCGCGTGAAGTGTGTTAGCCTGTTAGCCCGTGACATTTACACTTCACCCGTGCTTTCAACATGGCTCTGTCCACCCTGAAAGACCTCTGTCGCGATAAGGACCGTTTTATGACCGAAGCTTTTCCCTATGAGTTAATGAGATCTCACGCCGTGTTTTGATCAGTGAAGGTCTGGATGTAGCTTTAGCTGTTAGCTTGAGACTTCTCGCATGGGCGTCAACACAAACACATCTGTTTCTATCGACACTTTGCAAAAACACTTACATAGAGACGTGTGTTTGTTTAGTGACTGTTTGTGTACTTTCAGCTTTTCGTAAACAATCCTGCTTCAATAATTCGTTTTGTGTCATAACTGCCTCGGTTTTGTTAACGAACAATAATTTCAGGATATACTGTACGAGTTAATTCAACTAAACGCTGAACAGTCTCGCTTTTAAACCGTAATGGAAAAATTGTATTTTTCCTTAAACGTGCACAATGCGTAACAGTTAAACAAACATTTAATTTGTTTTCAACAGAGTTCCTCATTTGCGATAAAGATGGATGGAGATAAGGCGGCCAAAGGTGAAGAAACCGTTATACTTTTTTCCCCCCAAGATGTTTAATTTGAGTGATTTGAATTGTATTAATCCTAGTTTAAACAGACTCTTTTATTTGCATTATGCTGCATGTTTGATCTGTTTTGCGTTTGTGATTCATTTTATCTGAGATTTGTTTGCATTTCTGCAGGTAAAGGGAGTAACCAGGCCATGCAAAATCCGCAGATATTGGCAGCTCTTCAGGATAAAACAGACTCACAAAGTGCTTACATAATGGACAGGTAAGAAAACCAAGATTAGTTGGTCACATACTAATAAATGTATAGTCATTTTAATTACTTACCGAGCGGAATGTGTTTTTATATCGTAATATTTTTCTCAGCTACAGCTTTTTAATTGCAAGTTTGTTGTCTTCATAAACACAATGATAATAATAAAAAAATATTTTGTTTGTGTGTGTAAAAGTGATGGGGCGTTAACGCAGTCATTATTCTGATATCAGTTGTGTTTAGCGCTGATCTATGCCACACACATTTTGACTTTTTTTTTGTTTTGCGTTGATGTACTCACTATTTTCCAGCACTTATCACATATGGCATTGTATATTGAGAAGGGAAAGACACATTTGTGAGATGGTTTTTATTGTAAATAAAATGAGTGGAAACCAAAATTGGCACTCAGGAAAAAACCATTGCAGGCGTGAACGAATTATTTAACAGACGAACACTGTCTCCACCGGAAAATGCACTGCAGGCGGCAACCTCAAACAGCGTATTAAACCTGTGCGCTAAATTAGCACAGAAACACTCGAAATCTCTAGACTCGGGAACCAATCATCATTATTATCCACACAAGCGACTTTGAATGCGGCTTTAAATACAAGACCAAGTTAACAGATGACGAGAGGAGCGAGTGAACAGAATCCAAATACGAATCAACAAACATCTCATATGAATGTTATTTAAATGTAATCATTTGTTTTGCATTAACCTCATACAACTTAACCTTTCAAAACAATTTTAATATAACGTACAATTGTATTCCGGGATACACACTCGCATATCTGTCGTATACATAAATAAATGAGTTGGGTTTCCTGTAGCTCAATAAGGTAGAGCAACTGTCAGCAGCACAGATTGAGGGTTTAATCCCCAGAAGCGTGACGATGTTTCAATGTATTTTCAGGTATATCAACATTTGTGTTCTTGTTCATGGTTTGCAACAAGTGTCTTTGGATAAGTGTCTGTTCAGCCTCTTGTCTTATTTTTTTTTCTCTCTCTGCTTCCTCCAGCTTACCAAAATCTGTGAAGAGACGAATCAATGCCTTAAAGAACCTCCAGGTCAAGAGCACACACATCGAAGCCAAGTTTTATAAGGAAGTGCATGAGCTGGAGAGAAAGTATGCCGCGCTTTATCAGCCCTTGTATAATAAAGTGAGTTTTTCCTTTCTTTACAATTATTTTTTTATATTTCAGTGTTATGTTATTAACATAATTGTTGTTTTTAATTTAACATTTTTTTAATTTAAAATAATAGGTCTGTGTAAACATTTTTTACATTTTGTTTTATTTATTTCTTATTGCAATTGAGAATCAACACATTTTGGAATGATAATCTGGAGAAGATGCATTGATAGATAAAACGTTACAGCCGAAACTACAAAAGAAAGTAAAAAAAAAATAATGGTAATCAATAAAAAAGATAAAATGGTTGCACATTTAGTTTGTAGAGTGTGCATTGTATTTTGTCATTGCAGTTGTATTTCAAATGTGATGAATATAACAATTTGCAATGGTTTGTTTGCTTGAATCTGCCGTAACAACTTTTGTTTTTTTTTTTGTAAGTCACAAAATTGTACTGTTGGATAAAAAGAACCTGTCAAATAGTTTCTACATGGTGGCCGTGACTCACAGGTCTGTGAAATATGCAGGAACTTTTAATTCTAACGTAGATCAATTTCAGATGTAGTAGAACCCGTTTGTCCGACAGCCTTATTCATGATGAAATGCATAACTCTATAAAGGTTGAAAAGCCTGTGAACCGCTTCTTCAAACTCTTTCGAAATTGGTCCAAAGTATAGTTCCATAATATGTTTTTGCTTTAAAACAGAAAATATTCTCATTCCCTTCAATAGATTTTAACCTGGCTGCATAAAATGTCAACATCGGTTGCATTTGTCTGAATGTGAGTGGATAATGTTATAAATGTTACATCTATTGTGTTACAGAGAAGTGAAATCATATCGGGAGGAGTGGAACCCACCGATGAGGAGTGTGAATGGCAGGACGTGCATGAAGAAGAAGCGTTAGCAGTGAGTATCTCTGTATGGAACAGGCTTGGCTCTGTAGTTGAGATGCAATAAGACGAACCTTCTTTCAGGAAGATTTGAAGAAGAAAGCTGCTCTAGTGGAAAAACAAGAAGACTCTAAAGAAGAGAATCCAAAGGGCATTCCAGATTTCTGGCTCACTGTCTTTAATCGCGGAGACATCGTCAGTGAGATGCTGCAGGTAAGTCCCTCAAGCGTCAGTATGGCTCCATTCCGCTCTGATTCATCATTCTTTTCTATATTCTCTGTAACCTTGAGCGCACAATAACCAACTCGTATGTCAATGCAAATGTTTCATGTGCTATATTTCAACAAGCCGTGAATACGGTTTAAGAGAAAAAGGATGCCGTGTCTGTAAAGTGGAATTTTCCAGAAGAAAGAGAAAACCTTGGGATCCTCATAAGACTCTGTTTTGACAGGAACACGATGAACCGATACTTAAACATCTTCAGGATGTTAAAGTGATCTTCTCTGGTCCTGATCAGCCTATGGTAAGGACTTTGGTTTTTTTTATGACGTTGACTTCCTGTCTTTTACTGGTGACACTCTTGAAGAGATATTTATTTGTTTTTCCCTACATTTGTCCTTTGGGGACGTTGAAGGTCGTCTCAGATTAAATGTTCTTCTGATATTAGCATACAAAATTATTCTACCTAATGACCTAAAGCAGCTATATAAGACTTTAGGGCCACATTTAAACCTTTCAGGTGGTGGATATTGCCCACAGGCCAAAGGTTGGGCATCACCGATCATTTAGATTTTATTATTGATGTCTGAATGTTGTTGTTTGCAGAGCTTCACATTGGAATTTCATTTTGGACCCAATGAGTATTTCACCAACACAGTCCTCACTAAAGTCTACAAGATGAAGTCCGAGCCTGACGACGAGGATCCGTTCTCTTTCGAGGGGCCGGAAATCATCGACTGTGACGGGTGGGCACTGGGCACCTACAGATTGGCATCCTTGCGTCTTGTTCTGGGGTTTAATAACTGAATCCACTGTTTTCTGATTTTTACGTTTGAAAGGTGTGAAATCAATTGGAACAAAGGCAAAGACGTGACGATGAAAACGATCAAGAAGAAACAGAAGCACAAAGGCAGAGGCACAGCACGCGTCATCACTAAACAAGTGCCCAACGACTCCTTTTTCAACTTTTTTAAGCCTATTAAAGGTACACAGCTCTTCACACGAGCTTTGCTTCAGGGGTTTGATGGAATCTTTTGCTTTAGTTTTTTGCTTTATTTATAACAGATTTAACATTACATTTATATAGCCTCGACTTGTTCAGCTCAACATTGATAAGTCGGCACACATTGGCTTCGTGATTTGCTTTTTAGAATCCGATGTATGAAACTTTGCCTGAGGTGCCTTTTCTAAACTGAATAATAAGTATGAGTGAGTGCGTTTGTCAATATGGCCACTAGGGGCCATTACTAAATTGTGCTCTGCATTTAAACATCCAGTGAAGTTACACACACACACACACACACACACACACACACACACACAGTAAAACCGTACTTAAATGTGTATTCAGCTTTACACATTCAACCCGTGAAGTGTGTGTGTGGTTCTAAACACTTATTTGCTTGGCAGACAAAGTACATTCCCAACTTGCAGTTTTTGTTCTCACATGTTGTCATGATGTGTCCTGCAGCTTTTTAAACGACTTTATTTCTCTCCTATTTCAGTTTCACCGGACAAAGAATTGGTGAGTTTTAATGTTCTTCTCATCTTGACCAGAATCTTTTTTTTTTTTTTTTTTTTTTTTTTTTTTTTTTTTTTTTTTTTTTTTTTTTTTTTTTTTTTTTTTTTTTTTTTTTTTTTTTTTTTTTTTTTTTTTTTTTTTTTTTTTTTTAACTCACCATAAATCTCAAAACTATCTTGTTTCTTTTTTTTTCTTTTTTTTGTTGTCGTTTACAGGATGAAGATTCGGAATACACCTTGGCCACGGATTTTGAAGCTGGTCATTTCTTCAGGGAACGGCTCGTCCCCAGGGCAGTGTTGTATTTCACAGGAGAAGCTCTGGAGGACGATGAGAGCGTACGTGGAGTCGCCATCTGCTTTTCCTTTAATAGACCACTACAATACACAGTAATGTTTGTGTCTTTTGTTACAGATTGACGAAGAAGAGCTGGATGAGGGTGATGAAGAGGTACGTTTTCTTACCGTTCATTTTGTGGTTTGTGGCTATAGCCTTGTTATTGATGTTGCTTGTAGGACCAGGATGATGAGGAAGAGGATGATGAGGAATCAGAAGTAGATCCAAAGGTACTTTTTTAAAAATGTTCCCCCCAAACTGCCCGTTATCTGATTTTTCTCTGATTTCTTTGAGCGTGTTGATTTGCATGATGATTAATAGTGTTTGTGGTTGTTCTTTACCCTACTGTGCCCTAGGCATAAATCATTCTGTCCTCATACATTTCTAGGTAAGAAAGAAATGTTATGAGCTCATTTCAAAGTATTCACAAATTCAATCTTTTTGTTTTTAAGGCTTTGTCCAGAAATTTGCACTTGATAATATTAAAGAAAAAAAACTTTAATTTTCATGTCAATTGTGTGTATCTCTTTGTTCAAATTTTTGAACTTAAAAGATTTTCTAAAACTACTGGACAACGTCTTTCCATCCCCGTGTTTAGTTTAGTATTGCATCTTACGTGCTGTGGTGTCTCTTTGCTCTGCAGGATCTTCCTTTTGCACATTAGAACCGCCCGCACTGCTTTTCTTCTGATGTTTCTTCTTGATCTTGCAGCTTTTTTTGCCATTAATCGTGTATGCTGAATTAAATATTTCAGTTTTTATAAATATTTCTATTTTTTTTTTATATTCTTAAAATTAAACTGAGTCATGTTGTCAATTTCAGACAGGCTTTGTCTTCACGAGACGTTTTGTTGGAGTACTAATGTTTCGCACTCAGAAATTCTGTTGTTTTGTTTTAAAATTACTATTTTACAACCATTACAACAATTTCTTTTTAACTTGCTTTTTTTTCCCCGTTTGTGTGGTTTAATTTCACATTTTTTTCCAGAAAAACGAAATGATAGAAAAAAATCAAAGCGCTCTGCTTTCAGGAATTTCCGTATTATAACAATTTGGAGCATTTTCATGTTTTATATATTCAAATTTACTTTTTGGACAAGATGCTGTGCAGGGAAACCATCTGATCTCACCGTCTATTGACTGAACCTCGTGAAGACGTCCACATTTGATTTGTTTTATGCCCGTGTGGCATCTGCCCAAATTTCACGAGAGCGACGTAATTCCTACAAGCTTCCTGTTGAGCGGCAGCTCATTTTGTTGGGTAAATGTAATGAACGGCAAACCCTTTCCAGAAGTCTATGGACCTCATAAAGACGGCATGATTTGTGTGTTTGGGTCAGTACAGAGAGAAGACCACCATTTCAGTGAGGGTCTCTCTCGGGTCTTGCTGTAATCACACCTGCACAGATGGTCCGGAACAAAGCAGAACGTTTCTTTCCCCCCCCCAAGCAAATCAAAGAAGTAAATTTTAAATGCTTATTTTTTTTGTCACCCGTTTGATTCGTAGAAGGTTCGGCGAAGAACTCCACAACTATATTCCTTTTGTCAGTTTTATGTTCGGAAAATTTGTATTCATTTTTAACCCTTACCTGAAATGCAGCTATATGACATGTTTGTTTAGTTTTTTTTGGGGTAAAAAACTTTTGTGGCTGCTTCACTCGCATCCTTTCGTCGGTGGCTTTCTTTCTGTCGTGTAGATGCATCCCTCTCTTTCTCCTGTCCTCATCTTGCTTCTGCTTCAAGTTGATTTGGAAGCCCAGTTCCGCCACAGTCAGAATAGTTTTTTTTTTTTTGTGTGTAACTTTTTTTTTTTTTTCAATTCTGAGATTAAACCATACAATTTGGAGTTTGTAACTTTGAAATTGATAAATTGAAAGTTTATTGAATTCTGGTATGGGAGTTGGAATTCTGAGTTTATAACTCACAGTTCTGAGGAAAAGTCGTAATTTTTAAATGACACAAATCTAAGTGATATCATAATACAGTTTTTAGAAACTTTTGTTTGTGGATGAAATGGGCTTCTATAAAAACAATTATTTAATTATTATTTTAAAAATGATGTATTTTTGTTTTTGTTCTCATTGTTTCCAGAGTGTGGACGCTCAGCCTGCAGAGTGCAAACAACAGTAGTTTCTTTTGTTCCAGCCATTATTAATCCCACCGGACTTCAAGAAATATCATCGTTCAGTTCATCGGAACTCTAGATCCTTCGCTTCAAGTAACGCTTCACAATTACGACAGCGAACGCAACTGATCGTGTTACAAATGCAGTCGGCCTCAGAATGTAGATAGACATAAATAAACGTAAAACTATTTTTTTCATATTTTTTTTCCCCGCCTGTATCTTGGAGTTCAGGCTTTACCTTCAAAAACCCCGTGGACGCAGGTCACGATAAAGCAAGTTTGAAAAACCGTCATCCGTCTTCACGATTCGATACCAGTGGTGTTGTTGCGGTTGCGTGTTTATCCTTTTCACCTTTCCCCGTCCGTCACATGACCATTAACTATTTTTACAAATCACTGGCGTACCTTTTAAACAAAACAGCATTTGTACGCACTTATTTATTAATGTGAGTGTGTGAGCTGTTGCTAGCACGTCTAACGTCGCAAACGTCTCAGTTTTTCACTTGGAATCCATATCAGCCACCAAAATATCACTGCGTTTCTGTAGCTTGAGATGCTTAACGTTTTAATTATTTTGAAGTTTTTTCGGGCAGGTTACGTTCATAATGCTGGAATTGCTCCATCTCCTCACCGAAATGGCAAAGCCTACTGCCAACTCGCCATGTTCCGAGCGAATCCGCCATCGCTGTTGCTTCCTCGAGTCTGTTCATCGAGAGACGTCACACGTTTGAAGTCGTTGGTTTCGTGACTCGAACTCGTACGTTACTCAGGGTTTTCTATGCCAAGACGACAGTGTGCAAGAATCCAGCATTGTGGAGCTGTAGATATTTAACCGGCGTTGTGTTTTCTGTTCCGTTGTAAGGTGAAGAAAGGAAATCTAGTTTTATTATGAGTTATTTATATGGGTCTAATCTTCATCACGTCATTCGTTCTAGCTGTGGATTGTTTTCCGAGCTGCAGACGTTCTGTGGCTTTGGTCTGCCGTTTTCTGTGCTTTTTGGTGGATCTCCAGGAGTATGTTTTTCAGTTTTTTTTTTTTTGTTGTTTTTTTTTCTGTAGCTCTGTTACTTCTAGGCCCATTTTAGCAACTTAACAAGCTATCTCTGTACTGCCCAAGCACTTCCTGAAAAAATAAATTGTTTATTGCCAAAGAGACTTTTGTTTTTTTTTTTCTTTCTGCACCTTTTAAGTTCAATTTTAGACTACTGATGCCTGATTTGGTTTTGGGTAAAAACGGTTAACTCATGAGTGTCAAATTCAGTGCTCTGTTTACATTCATCCCTCACAATCCAGTTTACAGGCCGATTAGTGCCACTAGATGACAGCAAGCGACTGTTTTAGTGAGCGAGTTAAACAGCCTTGGGTGAAAAATTCATTTAAAATTGAACTTTACCGATCATGGTCTTTAGTTAACCAAAACGAGTGAATCCAACCAACCAACATAAGTGTTGACATCTGCATCAAAAATATTTCAGTTATTTTGCAGAATTCATTTTTTGAGACCCGTTCGCAAGATCTTTCGGTGTGGTATTTGCGTGTTCTTGTGCATGCGTGTGTTTTCGCTGGGTCTCCGGTGTCCTCACACAGTGCGATAACATGTTCAGGAGAAATGGGAGTCTGAAAATTTGCCCATAGGTGTGAGTGAGAGCGTGAATGTGTCTGCCGCTCTGTGATTGGTTGGCCATTTATTCAGAGTGTGTCCCTCTTTTAGACCCAGAGATCCAGCTTAGTGACCCAAAAATAAAAAGGGTGTTCAGCAAGTGGATGGATAGCATCAATTAATTTACATTAATTAAAATTATTAACATAATCACCTTCATTAATAATTAAAAAGTCAATCACATTGTTTTTTTTTTTAGCAGAAGTGTGTGTCCTACTGTAGCAGTGCTTTTGGAACTCAAGAATCATGACAATGTGCTTCAAATGTTTCTTGTTTATTAAGTCGCTTTGGATAAAAAAAAAAAAAAAAAGCTAAATAATGGCACGGTGATGTACTGTAAATCTCGGGAATTATGTTGTTGTGTCCAAGCCTGTCGTTGGTCCCTTACAATGGCGGAAGAGTAACTGGGCAGGACAGTTATTTACGGCTCCGGAACATTTGGAACTCCGAGGTGATGAAACATATCACAGTATTAAATATAGTTTTTGCTAAAACAATAAACGTGACATGTTTCTGTATTTATTAAAAAACAGTTCAATTATGCCTACAATTGAACATTTTTAAACATCATTAAAACGTTTTACAGTGGAATTTAAGCAACGGTTACTGTAATTTCTATCAGATATACGTGAAAGGGTCATATCAACTTTTCTCTTTCGAATGTTCATTTTTTATAACAAGAAAGTAGTGAAATAAACTAAAAACAAGGAAATAGTGAAAAGAGAGAGCAAGAGAAAGGAAGATGGAAATTTAGAGAAAGATGAGAGAAGAGAAAGATTGATAGAGATGTGCAATAGGAGAAAAAGCAAGAAGAGAGAGACAGCTGTGAAAGGTCTTGGGTTCTCCGTAGATATGGTTTCCCCAAGGAATGTTTTGCAATTATGAAATCGCTTTGAACACAAGCAAACTCCGCATGTAGAGTCATTTACACAGGTTCGGTTTCAAGTGTGTATTTTTGGGCCGTTGCTGTTTGTTTTTCAGACAGTGTCCTGACGAATTGGGGATCCACATCACCGACACACATGTGATCTCTCTCGGCCTTCTGGACTCCAGGAGAAGAAGATTCTCTCTCAGCTCATCTGAAGGTCACGGCACCAAGAGGTTTTTGCTTCTCTCACTGTGTGCGTGCGTGCGTGCGCGCGAGCATGTGTGTTGTTGCAACTGCCTATGTGACTTGCATTTAATCAAAGTCTGTTGATATGCAACATTCACGCGCGCGCGCACACACACACACACACACGATCCATGTACACTGCCAATTACAAAGATGAAATAAAACAACTACCCATATACTGTACGACAAATTCACACACTTTATTGAACTGATGCAATAACACCCGACAACAATACACAGTATAGCAAAAATTAATAACAATGCCTTTAACGCATTGTTTCACGCTTTTAAAAGGAAAAGACTGGTTGTGCAGGATAACACGGCACGGAGCAGGGGTGTGTGATGATGCTGTGAAGATTTCACACAGTTGTGAAGGGAGACGAAACGCGCACGCGAGCGCTCGCCCGCGCACACACACAGCACACACGCACACACGCGCTATCCCACACTTAACGTTTGGACACAACATGGCGATGAGACGCCGAGAGACACGACGACTCTTCCCCGACTGAAACAGCCCCGTTATGTTTATCGGTGCGCGAAGCTTTGCGCGCGGCAGGAAAATACGTGAAATTACTTCCAATTCATTAAAGCTGAGGATTTCCCCCCCGAATTCCATGGTCTTCACGTAGCGGTAGCGGTCACAGAAAGCACGCGCTGCTTCACCCCGCCGCTGGAAAGCCAACGCTGTACATGGAGGTGGAGAAATACTGGGTTTTCTGTCTACTTTCTCTACTTTGCTGTGGATTATCGCAACAAGGTAATGCCGTTTTACTCGCGCGGTGTCAAGTTCTGTGATTTCTGTCCGTGTGTGTGTGTGTGTGTGTGTGTGGGACGTGAGGGGATCGGGGGTCTGCTTCCAGAAAAGCATGCACCTTGCTAATTGATAGAAATCAGAATCTCTCACTTTTTAGCAGAGGTGTGAAGAGTACCTGATAACCATACTTGAGTAAAAGTACAAATGACTCCATTACAAGTTACAAGTCACAGATTCCGAGACGACTTGAGTAAAAGCCGTGAAGGGTCCAAATTTAAAAGAACTTAAGTATTTTACTCATACTGGATTTAGCCAAGAAACGTGAAAAACACGAAACTATTTGTTAGGTTTTATTCCCTAATAAAACAATGAAATGTATCCCCTCAATGTTTCAAAATTACAAAACGGATTTTAAAAAATCTCCAGAAGTCTCAGTCAAACTGAAATATGCAGAAAAAGGCACAAACAAACAAAAGTAGTACTATAAAATTCAAAACTTACTTTGATGTGATTCAGTATTTTTTTCAGTTTCAACAAAAGCTGGTTCTCAAAGTTCTTGGAACTTATTCTAGCTCTTTTTGGTCTGAAAATGAGGCCAGCACTGCTAAACGTAGCTCAAAAATATCATCCAGTACTTTCTGAACCCTCTAGATGGCGATATCACCTTGTTCACCCAGGAAAGATCAATGAATCAAGTGTCCATTCAAATGTAGGAGTGTAAAGAGTACTCAATCAAAAATGTAGAAAGTTGAAAAAGTAGAGAGTTGCTTGTATTTTTTGATACTCTGTACAAGTACAAAGTTGTCAAGAAATACTCAAATAACAAAAGTCTGTTTACTCAAGTACTTTACACCACTGCTCGACACGCCCTACGTTTCTTCTGCAAGTGTTTCTTCCGCCGCTTGCAGACACACAAGCAACAGATTTATTTGACTGTTTAATCTTTCCCCAATTTCTTGTTCGCAAAGTTCAGAATCACAGAGAATCAGTTTGTTGTTGTAGATTAGGGCAGGTATCAAAAGAAGATTCAAAGGTTTTTTGATTGTAAAGTACATTCCCAGCTTCCATGTAAAACAGACATACATCATATACCACACAAACACGCACACACCTCACACACACACACACACACACACACAAACCCACACACGCACACACTTGAAATACACTACAGTACATATGATGTGAGCATGTTTACTGTATTTAAATTGTTGTTTAATTGAGACATGTTTACCACTAGAGGCACACACACACACACACACACACACACACACACACCCCACACCCACAGGACCCCAATATTCCAAAGTGTAATACGATGTATTGCAATTCATTTTCATTTAATGAAATATTGTCAATTATATTGGGACTCACAGTGCAATTTGTCGTCCCATTGAAATTGAGCTGGAATGCGATTGATGTTTTTATTTAAATAGCAAGACTAAATGCGATTACTGAATGCATTTGTGTGTCACGACTCACGAGCCTATTTTTTTAGTATCGGGAGAGAATGTGATAAAGGCTGAGACCGACTGCGCTGAGTGTTAAAATGGCTCACGGGATGATCAGCACACGGACTGGAGGAAGAGGGAACGGTCAGAGCCACATTTCCTTATTTACATAACAAAGGCGAGCGGCGGAACACATGGGCACCTCCTGGCATTCGCTGTGTCCGTGCGGATGAATAAACGGTGCCACGTTGTTCATTTTTTGGCCCCTGTTAATGATTTTTGAGGGCGATTATTTACAGCCCGGTGGGCACAGGTGATCAGAAAGCTGCAGGGTGGGCTTCTTTTAATCCCAGTGTGTGTGTGAACGCAAACAAAGCATGTGGTGATGTTATGATTTTATATAGTGGCCACACACACCTATAATTGTGCACGAAGGGTTAAAAGTGGGATTTACTTTAACACTCATGCAAATGCCACAATGTTCAGCTAATCACTTGAATCTTTCTGGGGTTTAACTGAGCAGGACTGAAACCATTAGATCTTTAAGTCTGGGCCTGATGTGAGATAAGAGCAGGATTAAGATAACAAAAGATCTCCGGGTTAGTGCTTTGAGATTCACCGGATGCGGAGTGCTGGAGTGTTTTGACAGGTGTCACTGCAAGAGATGCTGTACAAGGATTCAGCGGTGAAGGAAGGTACAATAAAGGCTTGGTTTTTACTCGCTTTGCCAGGATAAGTTGAAGGTCATAGATTGTACTGGCTGATTCTTTTTTCCTAGACCTAAATCTATTCATTTTACATCCTCTGAATCATTTTCACTGTCCGTTAGGGGTTGCACGCAGCTCGCGGAGGCTCTGTATCAGATGTACGGAGAGAATAACACACACACACACACACAGACATTTACATGAATACGCTTTATTGCATATACTCGTGCGCACACACACACACCCGTATATACACACAGATACACAAATGCACACATTTACACAAAAACGCATTAATGCACATACATACATACACTCGTGCACACACACACACACACACACACACACACACACACACACACACACACACCCGTATATACACACAGATACACAAATTCACACATACACACACTACTCATACACATATACGGTGTATATTTAAAATGTTTATGTACATACTAAGTATTATATATTTGGTGAGCTGTCCTTATATACATATAATACACAATTGTACAAACACATTTATATGTACAGTATACATAAATATATACTGTGTATATATATATATATATATATATATATATATATATATATATATATATATATATATATATATATATATATTCACGTCTACACAATGCGTGGAGTGTGACTAAGAGAGACAACTGAAGTGTATAGATGTCGGATTGTTTTGAATGGGCGAGGACGGGCGAGATGTGTTTGTGCACAGTGATGATGCACTTAGACGGCTGCGGCTCTGGATTTTAAATGCACCAGCGGATGTTTTGCTTCCTCGTGTAAAGCCTCATCTTCAGCTAGTCACAGCTGCTTTTAAAGATTTAGTAAAAAAAGAGAAGGACGGAATGACTGGAGGAGCACGTAGGTCACAGTGCATGTTTTACAAGGTCTCGCGGAGATCTCGCTCTAGCTCGTGACTCACGTGTCCGGGGGGATCCACCATGTTTTGATCTGAGCCGGCTCGTAAAAAGGAAAGATTTGTGCTTTTCCTGTTCATCATTATTTCCAACAGTACATTTTCTTAAAAGTGTTCTCTTTCTTATTCAAGTCTCCAAAATAAAAATCTAGTTATTTTTTTTAATAAAACCATTCCCAGGCTGAAGAAGATGCATCTGAAGTTGCTATAGTGATGGTATATGAATCTAAATGCATAGTTATGTTTAAGCCAAGGATGTTGAAAATTGGGAATAATCTGACTGTATTACAGATAATCATCGAGAAAATATTAGTTAAAGGTCTCGACTTTTAGAGTGATGGCTAATGTATTTTCTGGCTATTTACATGATGCAAAGTAATGGATTCAAACACTTTTACAAACAAACACGCTTCAAAAAACTGTTATAGACATGACATTTTTCAAAATCTGATATTTCTGATTAAAAATAGATTTAAAAATTGTTTATTTTTTTTTTTTATTAAATTTTAAAATGAAATTACATTTTTTTTTTTTTTTTTTTTTACACAGATCGATTATACATTTAGTCTGTTTTTGGAACGTGCGGATGTTTTGTTTACTTTTCAATGCCCAGTCAAAATCAAGTTTTTGTTGAATCAAATTGTTTTTGTTATTAATTTTTTTTTTTTTTT
>MU204440.1:3953914-4007083 GCA_017309775.1 Paedocypris sp. Pulau Singkep
ATTAAATTTTTTTTTTTTTTTTTTTTATTAAATTTTAAAATTAAATTAAATTTTTTTTTTACACAGATTGATTATACATTTAGTCTGTTTTTGGAACGTGCGGATGTTTTGTTTACTTTTCAATGCCCAGTCAAAATCAAGTTTTTGTTGAATCAAATTGTTTTTGTTATTAAATGTTTTTTTTTGTCATAACCTCAGATAAAAGTCAAGAATGCTCTTTTTTTTTTTTTTTTTATACACAGATCAATAATAAATTAAATCTGTGATTGGCATGTGCAGATTTTTCAATATTGGAATTTCTTTGGAATAAAAAAAATGTAGTTTTGCGTCAGATCAATGTATTTGTTTTTATTATTAAATGTTTTTTGTCATAACCTTAGATAAAAGTCACCAGAATGCTCAATGAAATAGTTTTTTTTTTTCTTACACTGATCAATACTAAATTTCGTCTGTTATTGTCACGTGCAGATTTTTCGTTTAACCCTCCTGGTGTTAATATTAAGATAATCTTACAAAAAGAAGCAGCAAAAAAGGTGAGTCAAATTTCTGTAGAGGAAGTCGCAGTTGCACGAGGAAGTCATTCATTATCTTGCTTCCTGTCCGTCTTTAAAAAGTACGGCACAAGTCTGCAAGGTGCCACACGCATTCATAAAGTACACACATTGTGATCATGCTTGGTTTTCTTTGACCTATGTTGCAATGGCTATTTGAGTTCAACGTTTGTACACATGGACTCCAGGGATACTGTGACCTGAATAACAGCTGTCAAAATCTATCAGCATGTGGCTCAACCAGGGATAGAACCTCAGCTGGGTCAAAGGGTGACGGTGCAAAGGACTGAAAAACACTCGGGTTATTAACTGTCAATTATAACCACAATCGGACAGTTGTGTTCAGTTATTACTTTCGGAATATATAAATTCCACTTTGGTTTACTGATTCGTTCTTCAGCGTGGATTGCGAGCGGGTCGGTTGTTTAAAGGCGAACCACGTGAAGCTGCGCTGTGCAGTCAGTCTTTAATGCAACACTGCATTTTCTACACTGTAGTTGATAATTGACTTGTTTGCTTTTGTTCAAACTGCCATGAAAGAACATCCGAGCCCTTTTCTGGGCCTCAGTCGAGAGACTAGGGCCGTTTTTGAAGGTAATAATGATTTCTGTTGATTTTCTTTGCTCTTATATAGACTATGGACTTGGTCACAAAAGAAATCTTACAATTTGAACCTGCACAATATCTAATTATACTCCATTTTGAGTTTTTTTTACAAAAACGATTTGCAACAAAAATTATTTAATGATTAATAAAAAGCATTTCTTTGTACTTTAGTTTCACAATGTCTTTACCCATCACCATGTAGGCGGATGTTGCAGATCTCAACCAATCAGAGCACACTTACATGTAAAATATTTAGTTTTGCACTTCCTGTTCACTGAACGTGGCTTAACGGAAAATGCTTTTTCAAAACAAATGCCATTGCCACATAAAATAAAAAAAAATAGCTGCATGTGTATACATCCACATATATACACACACACAAACACACACATTTATATATTTGTGAGAATTTGATAGAATTTAAGAAATAAAACTTGTGTTTGGTCCTCATTTTTCACCAAGATCTTTCACTGAAGATGAAGTTGGAAAATGTGCAAAGCTCAAAAAATCTATTGATGGAATATCATGGCCATTTACTCAAAAAATTATTTATAATTATTGGATTATATATTATACAATTTACAATAATATTATTTTCAAATAGGAGGTTTACGTTTAAAGCAATGGTTGTTTTCAAAGTTAACTTCTGCGGTTGGGAAATTGTAGATTATACATGTCAGTTGTGGTCCTGCGGTGGGGAGTTGAACTTGCCCCTGAGGTTCGAATCCCGGTCCGATGGGTTCTACACCTAATCCCACGGCTTAAGACTGCCCACTGCTCCGGATAGTGTGTGTTCACTTCACTAGATGGCTAAATCAACACAATTTCGCTATTGTCCCTAGTGGCCACATGGACAAACTCACTTTCCATAATTCTTTCCGACTAAAATGCCTCCGGATCTCTGACCGATCTTTCTGTTAACAGCCATGGCCAGACTGACAAACAGCCCCTTTGTGTCCTAATACTGCGATCATTTGCCTGTGATAACTTAACCCCGAAGACACCTCTGATTTGTGACTGTTTCTTTTGTATCCATATAGCTGGCTCTATTATCTGTTTATACAGCAGTGGAAGTTAATAGGCTTTAATGCCTTGTGCAATTAGCGATTCACTCTGTCTGTTATTCCAGTCTGCGATTCAGCCGATGGGGAGCAGCGAGTTCTCTGCGTGTCTCAGTGTGTCACATTGGCTGATGTAGAGACGATGTTCACCAGTCCTGTTCCGTGACTGATGGAGGATCAATGAGAGGACATCAGTGGTCTGAGCGATGAGATTGCCCCTGGCTGCGAGGCTTCAGGTTAATCAGTGGATCCTAGAACAAAAATATTAAACTTGGATTGATAGTTTTGTGAACAAAGTGCTGGCAGACGAGATGGATCTTAACAACAAGGTCGAGTTTACCGTCACACCGTCGCTTTACTGTGAACCCGAGTCAGTGACGGTGTTGTGTAATCGTGGGCTTGTTTTGAGATTTATTCCGTTTTGGTCAGCTTTCAGCAGTCAGGGGAACTTTTTATTCTCAGATGAAACGACAATATACACTTGGAATTGCTTGATTGTGACGGTTGTGATTGGTTTCTTTGGCCGTTTGGGCGTGGCCAATCTTAAGTACGCACCTCTCAGTTAATTGGGCGCAGGTTCCAAACGTTTGTCGCCGTAATGGGTGGAGTCAGTCAGCATAATGAACGCTTTGTTTAAATCGTGAGCTGTTGCAACATTTTCCTGTTGTTGACATGTGCATTTGTGTCGCTAATTCTAAGTGGGAACAGTTCATTTCCAAATTTTGGAACAAGATTGTTTTGTGTTTAAATTTTTCTATCTGCGTAACTGAAACGTATAAACTTTTGAAGCATTTTGAACATTTTCATAACATGTTTTATGCCCTACAAAACGACACAATTTGCTTGGAAATGCTTGATTGTGACCCACGTAATAAGTTTCTTGGTTTATTTGGGCGTGGCCAATCTTAAGTACACACCTCTCAGTTAATTATGCACAGGTTTCAAATGTTTGTTGCCCTAATGGGCGGAGACAGAGCATAATGAATGCTACGATGCTATGGTGTTTAAATCGTGAGCTGTTACGTTTTGTCGTTTTTGCCATGTGCGTTTGTGTTGCTAATGCTAAATAGGAGCATTTAATTCCCAAATTTTTATTATGGAAAAAAAATGTATGTTGTTTACAATAACATGTTGTGAATTAGTCGTATTTGCATAAATGCATCTTACTAACTTTTGAAGAATTTTGAACGTTCTCATAACAAGATTTTTTTTTCATTTGTGCGTTACGTTCTTGGAGTATACGCTTGGAAGGCTTGATTGAGACACTTGTGATTGGTTTCTTTGATCATTTGGGCGTGGCCAATCTTAAGTACGCACATCTCACCTAAGTACGCACCAACCTCGCAGGTTCAGTTCGCATACTTAGGTGGCAGTGAGCTTAGTGTTGTTGTGATTCAATTGTGTGTATTTCGACTAATCTTCAGATGAAAATATCATGGAGCCGGGCTTTGACAGAAAGTGCCATGTTTGCGACCCAGCTTGACTGTGACAAACGGGGTCTATTCGTCATGACGATGGTTGTGTAAACAGTCATCCGATCGCATTCCTTCCATTCCTTGCTGCTGTCCACTGGGTCACATGACCATACGGGAGGGCTCAGGAGGGTCTCGGGAATGGAAGCCGTGTATCACCGTGGAAGGTTCTTATTGGAGACACAGGCTCAAATCTGCAGGCGGACGTTTAAAGCCTCGTCAATTACTGCTTTTTAAATATTTTTTCAAAGATGTATTCAACTTTTCAGACCTGTTAGGCAGTAATATATTCGTTCCAACATAAAGATTCTCTAAGCTTAATTAACAAGAGCAGATTCGCGAGCTTTTATCACCCAGTCGCTTTACCAGCTGTTTGGCTTCAAGAGCAGAACTTGAACATTTTTCATCTTGGCAAAAGACTGACGCTCTCCGGTTTTTCTTCTCCTTGAATTGCCTATTAAAGTTTAGCTTTCACAAAAATAATTACCTTGACGAAATTAAATCGCAATTCGTTCCCGAGCTTGTCAAATAATTCAATGCGCATATCTGAATTTCACTTTTATGAATTGATTTCACGTAGGTGTTTATGGGGAAGGTTTTCATTAAGAGCTTTGGTAGTTTTTGTCTGCGAAACCTTCTAGTTCTGCCTTATAGATTTTGAAATTCCCTTGTGAGATTGTTACAGGTGTAGTATTTCTGCTAGCGCTGCACAATTTTTCGCATTATTCTTGTGACGCAATGTTAGTGAATGAAGTGCAATGAAACAATGAGAATTGTCACAATATTACAATTTGTGATAATTTACAATTTCCGTAATGGGCGGAGTCAGAGAGATTGCTCATTTGAGCTGTGAGCTGTTACAATGTGTTTTTTTTTTTTTTTTGCCCAGTCTATTTGTGTTGCTAAAGCTAAATATTAACCGTTAATTCCCAAATTTTGGAACACAATTTTGGAGTTCTTTTTGTGTTTGATTTTGTCTTGCATACATGCATAAATGCAATTCATAAACTTTAAGATAAAGTTTACAATTTGGAAAGTTCCAAACGTCATAACATGGTTTTCTTTTGAGCGACGGTTATTGTGTTGTGTACAGTAAGACGCATCTCTTCACATTTAATGACTTCTAGACAGAACGACTAAAGTCCTTGCAAAACGTCTCTGAGAAATTGCCTACATCGAATAATCGAAGGCAATTGCAAGAATGCATTTTCTCTTTGTGAGTTTAGCAGTGTTGTATTGTAGGCCATGAATTGATGAAGTTTTCTTCCAATGTATGGAAGTTAACTTGATTATTTAGCTTGTAAAACTCAAATACGTATAGTTTTCTGGATTAGAAAGGTCTTGTCTTTGGTGTTGCTGTATGAAAGTATTCATATTGGTTTCTGTTCTAGAATTCACCTGGCTAAATTAGCTTTAGTGCTAATCAAATGTGTCTGTGGTTTTCAGATAAAGAGCTTCCGGAACATTCGTGACTGCCTCTTATCATAGAGATAGCACCAGTGACAATGGAAATGATTGTGCCGACACAGATCAGTAATGTGTTTTGCCTTCCGGTTTGATTCTTCGGACTGTATTAGCTACGATCGCGACTCGTTACGATTGTGTTAGAATTGTTGTAGTGACATTAGTGTTAATAAAATAAAATAGAGTACTACCGAATCAAACTTGTTTCTTGTCTTTAAACTTTGTGAGGAAATCGGATTATGATTGTAAGATTTTGGCAGTGGTAAGTTGTGATTTAAAATGGATGTTTGATATCATTGTGTTCACACATTCGTCAAACTCATAGAAACGTATTTGAGGAGCAATTTTCAAACAGTCGGGTCACTTTGTCAGGCTGAATAAACCATACAGACATCTTGGAGTGAAGACCGTTCACACAATGCAATTCCTTGATAAATCAACTGAGTTTGTGAACTTAAATGGCAACATCCATTCTGAGTACAGTAATATCTGACAAGTCAAGAGAATTTGTAAAAAAAATCAACAATAAAGTGAATCCGCAGATTGTGTCATTCATTAAAATGGTAATTCAGTTGCGAATAATGTTAGCATAAACACAGGTAGCACATCTGTAAATGGTTGATTGAACATGGTGTATTCACCTTCAGGCCTATAGTTGGTGACTCGGTTCCCCATGACCCAGAAATAGAAAAACCTGGATGGATCAGCACAAAGGCTTTTATTGTACCTGCTCAGAAAGATGCACTCAACAGACTGTTTGAGTTGGCTGTCAATTCTTGGACGTTCGCTCATTTTGTTCCCGTGACTCGCTCAACAAGCCTTCATTTAAAAGAGCTTATCATCTTCATCACGAGCTGAGCAAGATTTGCCCAGAGAACCGTAATTGTTTGTTCCAGTCCCTGGAGCGTCGAGGTTGGGTTTTTTTCTGCGCTTGGCTGATGTCTGCCGCTGTCAGACTTTAACAGCAAAGATCAAATAAAGAAACTCAAACAGCTACAGTAAAGGATTGTCTGGTTTCTAAACATGTTGTTTTGTTTTACGCACACGTTTGTGAGGAGACGAGTAAACACACGCTGGTCTGTTCTCACTATGTGATGGTTTTGTCTTGGCATTTGCGCTTTTTGCCATTGCTTTGCACTCAATTGTCGGCGAGATATTCAAATTATTTGTGTTGTGGAACGCAAAAGGATATCAATATGGCTTTCAGTTGATGACGGGTTCTCTAGATTTGTGTTTGTTGTTGAATGCCGCTGTTTAACAATTTCAGCAGCATCACATTCCTTCATTCAAAATGTTCGCCAACCTAAAACATCCGTGTTTGGTTCAAGGACTTTGGATGGCAACGTGTGAATTGCAGGCTCTTGTTTTTTTGGCCTTTCCATTATTTGAGTGTTGGTTTTTTAATCCCTTTATTCTCCATGGCTTCCACCCACAGCCATTCTCTCACTGTCACTGTCAAGTGCTCTGATCCTGCGGTGAAGATGAGCATCAGCTCTTCTGAGCTCCGCTTAATAACTTCTGGACTCCATTTCTAATCTAATAAGCGCCTTTGTTCAACTTAAATAAAATGCAGTAGGAAGCTCAATTCGAATTCATATCGTGGGCTTAAACTCAGGATGAACATTTTTTATAAAATCAGGTGGCTGAATGTAAATATATGCCACTTGATTTTCACATGTTAATAGTTTTGCTGTAAATACTATTGCTACAAGCTGAAAAGTGGATTTGGATTTGATTTTAATTACATCGAAATTGTAAAATTACAGATTCATGTAAAATGGTAAATATCGTAAAAAAACAAAACAATTTTGTCTTATAAAATACATCTTTATTAACTCTATAAGCACTAATTATAGATAAATTTCCAATAATTAACCCATTAGCAAACACCAGCACTAACTGTGGCATTTTGTTAAAGGAATCTATAACTTCCTGTTTTCCTGGTGGTAATCACACTGCGCATTGTTTTTGATTGTATCAATCTATATTTATTTTAATCAAGCAAAAATTACTAAAACCTTGAAATATAATTTTTTTTTGCTGATTTAATAATAACGTGGAGTTTAAACTTTACTTTTTTGAGCGCAGTTTAGTTTTTTTTTTTAAATGCACTTCCTGTCTGGCAGAAAATGTCTTTTTCTGAGAATAGCGTTCTCCTTTCTTTTGGTATTGTTCTCCGTTTCATTCTCTTAATTTGCCCCTGAGTGTGATGTTCTCTCTGTCTCGTTCTCTATCTTTTTCTTGGTTTCTCCCTTTAAGTCTCTTTGTTTTGTTCTCTTAATTGTTCTCTCTTTGTACTACTGTCACTTTTATGCTCTCATTTTATTTCTTTTTCATTCTCTTGTTCTCCTCTGTTGTTCTTTCTCTATCCCCCTTTTTTCTTTCTTCCTCTCTTTCACGTTTGCTCATACACACGTAACGAGATGCTGTAGGGTCATCTTCCACTTTAATCTAGAAAATAATTCCATTTCCCATTAGTGTAATTAATTGGGAGCTTAGTGCAGCACGACAAAGCAGAAGACCAATGCGTGCAAAGCGTTTGGTCTAAGTGTGTGTCTGTGTTTGTGCGAGTGTGTGCTGCACGGAGGGCGATGGAGTTGTGTTATGGCTGACTGATTAGCATAGTCGTTATAAAATTATTGCCCAGTGCTTGACACGCGCGATGAAGTGATTTACTCTGTTCTACGGGTTCTTTTGAGGTGATGGCTAACTGCATTTCTCTGGTATTAAACACAAAATTCAGCGCTGTCTATAATGGAATACAAATGAAATAATTGCACCTTATTTATTACATTTATTGATAGGGAAAAACATTAATTGTTCGTGGATGGTGAGGCCATTTGTATTATTATATTATTAAGCTAAATTAAATGTATGTTTTTTTATGTGTAGAGTTGATAAAAATTGATCACTGTCATGTGATTTTGTTTACAAGCATTTACAAGCACACATTGACTCAAAGTTTTTTTTTTTGGTTTTTTTTTTTTCCAATTTTTGGGATATAACTTCTGCAATAATTTTTGGATTTATTCCTACTTGATTTAATTTCAAGTGTCTTAGCTAGTTAATTACATCTTATTTTCAATTTTCTTATTAAGTAAAAATTTGTGACTTTAACATTTGCCATTAGTGACTCTTCAAGCTGAGGCTTAAATTAAAAGAAGCCTAGATTTAATCTTAATCAAATCATAACTCTATAGACATTGAATATACATATATACAGTTTATTAATCGATGATATATCAAAACCGCATCATTGCTGTGTTCAGGTCATCAAATCCAGGTTTGACTTATCATCAGAGTCTGCACACTTTAAGGACTTTTATGGATTGAAGTATGGCCTGGCATATTTTTTAAGTTATAAGGAGATCATTTTGCTTATATTACATTATTCAGCAGACGATATAAATGAAATGACAGTGTTATATGGGCTTGGTCTGGGTATAATGGAGCACCTTGTCTTAAGCAGAGATGGAGAAGCCCAGCTTGAGTTGTGTTGGAGAGGTTTTAATGGAGTGACCTTGGCCCAAGTTTTCACCCTAGTAAATCCTCAACACCTGAGCTTTGATGGAACTTTCTGTGCGTATATTACGACCGAATGGCGTTCACGAATAGTTAAATTCGAAATTAGAATCCAGTCAAGATTCATCACCAATATTAATTTAATATGGAAAGCTGTTGTAAATTCTCATTTAAAGATGGAGCTCAATTACTAAAGTTGCCTGGAGCAGTGAACACACCACTGGGTTCCATCGATGGGCCAGTGTCTATAGAAATGCGTCTTTTAAATGATATAATTACTGTTTAATATACATTTGTCTACAACTCTGGCAGTCTTCAACAATTTTGGTATTCTGTAATTTTTTTATACAACATTTTCACAATAATTGTATTATTTTATAGTTCAGACAATTATACCTTCTTCTCTGATTCTATAGAGAAGCCCGTGTCTGTGGAGCTGAGCTGTGGTGCCGGTCCGGTCCATGTGGTTCTGGAGCCTGAGAAGCCCTTGCTGTTGGACTGCCACCTGGGGGCCAGTGAGCCCCCCCTCAACGTGACCTGGCTGCGGGATGGTGTGGTTCTTTCTGAAGGCCAGACCGTCCGGCTTCTGCCCAATGGCTCTCTGCTCTTCAAGCCCACATCCCCAGATGGCCTTTCTCCAGCAGGTTTGGAGGGTGGATACAGCTGCCTGAGCACCAGCACATCAGGAACGCTCACCAGCCGAGCCATCACTCTACATCTCGCAAGTAATGATGTGCACGGACACAAATATCCGCTCAGAGACTGATTAATGTTCAGATTCTTACATCCGTGCAAATATGTGACGGTTCAAAAGAACTGAAGGAGGCCAAAGTTGGGAAGTGTCTTTGATGTTTAGTTGGGTCACTAAGCAACATTATAACAAAAAGATATTATTTAGAAGATTGCATTTATTTTGTTTTCCAATTTTACACAATTTTCCGCAATTGTGGTTAATCCACTGTTGGACAAAATCCCAAAATAAATCCTTTTAAAGTCTAATATTGTTTGCCTAAATTCTGCTTAATTTGAGAGAAAAACGTGACGGATTAAGAATAAAAAACCTCAAGTTGCAAAAGCTGAAACACTGTTTCATTAGAACAACAGTTTCCGGTTCTTGCAGAGGGATCTTGCAAAAATCGGTCTGATGTTAAGTAGAATATATAACAAGTTGTGTGTGTGTGCGTGTGTGTGTGTGTGTGTGTGTGCGTGTGTGTGTTTATATCAAGAAATAAAGGTCACAATAAGGTTTTATTTGTCTTGACATGTCACATAATTTTGGATGCACTGATTATTGGTTCCTTTCGATTATTAGATCCAAAATGATCCAGTCCCGATTAACGGAACCGTCTGCATTCAGTTTCCACTTTGTCCCACCATGCACATATATACTGTTATTACTATATACTATTCTGTTATATACTATTCCTGAAACACACACTCATCATATATTACCAGAGCAGGGATGCTTGAACTTTTCGACTTGAAAAGCGCACAATTGTGGAATAATTGTTGAGAAGGACAAAGAGAAGAGCTTGAACAGTCATGTTAAAAACATACATTTGAACGTTTTAGAAGCTATTGTGGATTACGTCTAAAGAAACCCACTACTCTTCTGAAACGGGTGCGCACACACACACACACACACACACACACACACACACACACATTCCATTGAAGGTTGTCTCTGCTTGGCTGGAGCTGAGACCCGTACTCACCTGGTTAGCACAAGGGCTTTATTGTTCTTACTGAAGAGCCTAAAGAGAGAGAAAGCTTTTTTTTTCCAATCTCTTTACCTCGCTCCACCATTCTTTCTCTTTGTCTCTCTCACTCTAGTCTTTTTTCAGTTTTTTTTTTATAGCTGCCGACACAATAGAGCCTATTTCCTCTAGTCATTACGGAGTTCATTGTCCATGACTCTATCTCTCTTCATTATTTCAGCTCATTCAGTTTTGTTTGATTATTTTTCTGCCGGTCCTAATTACGCAAGTGCGTTTAAACGTGAGAAGTTAAGACACTGAATCGGTGATGGAACTATTCATGAACAATAAACTCAGGGTCTAAAGTGGTCTCCCTATATAGCACGTGTCAAACTCAAGGCCCGGGGGCCAGATGTGGCCCGCCATGTCATTTCATGTGGCCCGCGAGAGCTTAAAAGTTCTGAATGTCTAAAAAGAAATTACCAAAAAATTAATGAAGAGCGTGTGTTGACCAAAAGCTACAGTTCCCACAATGCCTTTCTACTACGGTAGCCGCGGCAGTGTTTCCACAGTTTTGTGTTATTTTTCTTCATTCACTTGGACAGTTTGGTCCTTCATTAATGGGTTTTCCTTAAGCTGACAAAATTTGAATTGAATTGAATTGAAATTGAATTGAAAAATCCTTTATTAGTCCCACAGCGGGGAAATTTCACGTCACAACAGCAACAACAAATCCAAACAAATAAATAAGCAAACAAATAAGCAAACATATAAGCAAACATCACCATAACGCACTGCACACATCATAATAAACAAACAAACAAACACTCATTTAAAATCAAAATCATTTAAAAAGATTTATGTTAGAGTAACAATCAAGCATGGGTTTTCTACGCAACTGCAATTGTCACTTGAATAGGTTGTAATAAAAAATGAGTTATTTAGCATTAAGGAGTAGTTACATTTATTTTACGTTACATTTGATTAAATTTAGTTACATTTATAAGTTACATCCGGCCCATTGAGGACAGCCATAATGCTGATGTGGCCCTCGGTAAAAATGATTTTGACACCCCTGATATATATATATATATATATATATATATATATATATATATATATATATATATATATATATATAACCGAAGGTGGAGGTTTAGAATCAGTTTTAATGCAAATATCGAGACTACCATTGATAAATCAGGGCAGCGGAGGTTTCTACCAGGGGATGTTGTGTAATTTAGGCCTGTTATCTGTCTCCCGCTCCACTGATTCATCTGTGCTGAATGAATCCAGCACATGGAGCTGTGGGCACCAGGAGGAGCGGAAGTCCTCACACACTTTTTGATTATTGTTATCATTTACCATCATTCGATTGGCAAGACTGAGAATAATAAAGATCTCCAAAAGCATTGCCAACTTTCCCACGCTGTAGTTTTTTAAATGCCGCTCCGTTATTTTCTCAACTTTCATCAACCGATTTCTACCCAGCAACTTACCGGTTCTCCAGTAAATCATGCATGTTTTCCCGAAGCACGTTTGATTTAGAAAGCCTGCTGTGCACGAGTCAAAAATACACAGCGTTAATGTTCAACAGCTCTCAGCCAAACAGGCGGCACTGCCCGCGGAGCTGTTACACACACCGCTCGCTTCACGCGGTCCATGTGTGAGCTTGTTTAGGAGCTCTGTTAGAGTTGAGCTGCCGTACAGTCTGGAAATGGATACCAGCTTCTGTGGACGGCCATAAATCATCCCAGCAGACGTTCCAGTGCTGACTGCATTATTCTGAAAAGATAGTTCCTATTGTTGCTTCCAGAGTGAATATATTATTTTTAATAAATGAGTTTGTTCCTTTCTTGCTATGATGTTTTTTTTAAGTTTAGTTTTTGCAGAAGTACAGTTATAAATCGCTGGATTCTAAATCGCTAGATTATAATATTCCGACTATTTGACGCTGGTTTATAAATCACTGGATTACCGTATAATATTTCGACTTTATGACGCTGGATTATCAATCACTGGATTACAACTTGCTGGATTATTGCATTCGACTATATGATGCTGGATTATAAATCACTGGATTACAAATTGCTGGATCATAATATTCCGACTATATGACACTGGATTATAAATTACTGGATTATAAATCGCTGTTTTATCGCAGAGGGATTTTTAATCTATCTATTTATAATCCAGCTATTTATAGCTATATATTATATTATATTATGATTTAGGGGGGGTTGTACCCAGGTCGTTTGGCCCTCGGGGCTTTGGACCCGGACGATTGATCCTTAGGACTATTGGACTCGGATGGTTAGACCCGTGACAATTAGACCCGAGTTTCAAGAATCATATCTTCGGCCGTGTGAGCTAGACATTTGGGAGGCGGCTGCTTTGCATTTACTCCAAAAGAAGCACTTATAACGGTGGATTGACCGGCGCCGGCGGCTTATTAAAATTCATATACGTAAAAAAAAAAAATAACATAAAATTCAAACGACCTGGGTCGAAAAGTCTGGTCACCTATAAGATATATATTAGAAATCACACTTTCAAATTATAGGGCACCAAGTTTTTGTCCATTTTTTTGGTTTGGATGTGAACGTTGAAGTCTGAATTACAGTCATTGAAAATACATTTAATTGCCCCTCAGTGGGGACATCTATCAACAGCAGTCATTTTCATATGTATATGAAAACTTATATATGAATGGGCAAATAAGCATGCATTCATTAACATAAACATAAATAACTGCACACATTATGAATGAATAACCATAACACACTGCAACATCATAATGAACAAACACAAACCATAAATAAATAGCTTTGCACATCATAACCACAGTTCAAGTCACTAGTTTAAATTGTGGCATCTAATAGCAGCAGGTAGGAAAGATCTGCAATATTTCTCCTTATCTCCTGATATTTAATATCTGCAGATATAGATAACAAAAAATATAAAGACTAAATAGCTAGATTATAAATCATACCATTTATTCCAAATTATAGGGTGGCAAGTCAAATTTGTCAACATTTTTAGTCTGAAACTTACAGTAATATTGATTATCTGCAGATATAGATTAAAAAACAACATGACAAGTTAAATATAAAAGTCAAGGGCCGATAGTTCGAACTAAAAGTGGTTTAATTCCGAGCTAGAGATATCAGTTTTTAGAAGGATCCGCACAGAAGTGTCCTTTCGCCTGTTTGCGTGTGTGTTGTGTGTACTGTGGGCTTGTGAGCAGTGTGAGTCTAGCAGATGTAGCAGATCAAAGTGAGAGTTTTTTTTAAGCTCGGAGGCACCGGAGGAGAGGTCAGGGGCTCCGCTCGCCGCCTCTCCGCTCCCACCCCGCGCTCATGTTGCTTACACAAACTTCACTAAAGTAAAAGTCTCGCGTTTATGGATTTTTCTGTATGGTTTTCTTTTATCCATCTGCCACTCTCTGTCTGTTTCTTTGTTTCACAGGCTTATCCCGTTTTCTTCAGGATCCGGAAGCACAGGTTGTGCTGACCGGGGGCACTGCCCGCTTTGAGTGTTATGTGGACGGCTTGCCCACTCCCAGCATCACTTGGGAGAAAGACCAGGAACCGCTATCTGCACCTGCGCAAACGCAGCAATCCAGGTATTTTCTACTGACCTGATTCATAGACGGGAATAAAGTATTTGCACAGTTGTGTGTATGTATACACACACACACACACACACACACACATTCACAGGTTTGGCTTTTTTTAATAACTGAAGTCATAATTCATCTTCTCAAACATGCACACACTTATTTTTTACAAAATTAGATTTTGGGCAAGTTGCCAAAAATCCAGCAGCTGCAACTGAGATAGAAGAAAGAACATGATTTTGCCAGAGGAATCATAGGCAATTAAAATATTTACTTGTAATTACATTATTAGTATGTAGAAGATAATAATTAGAATTCCAAAAATGGAAGAATGGATTCTGCAAAGTGAACGTGAAACACGCGATATATTGTACAGTCATGCATTATATTGTCCAGTTATACACAAAATACAGAATGTCGTTTCAGTCATAGAGTTATAAAGAACCTGCAAGTATAAAACTGTATGATTAAACGTATTTGTTTCAGCTTACCGAACCATCCAGAATTGTTTACAGTGATTGTTTGAAGTGTGTGAGCCGCCTTTTGTCCGAATGGAGAATGCATGTGGAACCATTCCATTATGTACTCGAAGCCGATCCGAGAGGTCAGAGAGCTGGACGTCAGCAGCAGAAATGCAGGATAATGAGAGGGAACCACAATATCTGTTCATGCAGACTTTATGAATAGTGACTCTATACAGGCAAGACGGAGATATAATGGAAAATAATGTTCCATTTACATTGAAAATCTCGATATCACTACCTATTTTAACCTTCTATATAAATTCTATTTAGTTTTGAAATTTTTACAATTTAGTATTAATGAGATGAATTCAAGTAAGTTAAGTAACTTTTGTATTGGAAAAAACTGTTGGGAGATTTTAGGCTTCCGGAAATGTTTTTCTTTGTATGTACGTATATGAATTCTATAGAAACATAACGACTGAGATCATCTCTATAGAAATGAAGCCAAACGCTTTAGCAGCCTAATGTCCAGAGTTCAATTCCCAAAGAAAAGTGTCGTTTCAATGTGTTTCTGCAAGCATTCATCGACATTTCAAAGCTTCTTTGAAAAAAAAAAAAAAGCTTTATTTATTGACGCTTGGTTTATTATATCTACTGAATGCGGGAAAGTCAATGCAAATTAATATAGGTATAAATACACGTTGATTATAGATATACAGAAGTTGCTCTTTAGAAATATGCAGAAATATATGAATATATGAAATATAAACTACATGTAAAAATTCAATCAACTACGTCTGCATATCATACATTTTCACCTGTTAATCTTTATTATTAATTGTTGAATTTCTCTTGTTTTTCTACTGAACTCGTTTCACCTCATTGTTTCATTGGTTTTATAATACGAATGAGTTTAAATGAATTGCGATTTCCCCACTGTGGGACTCGTACGTGTCTTCCTATCCCATCTTATATATCAATCGGATGATTTCTAATGTACGGTTTTCTACCGAGGGTCTCCACATTTCCATTGAATATATTTTTGAAGGTGAAGTTTAGTGACACTTGAAACAAAAGCAGGTTTAACCCAAGAGTCTGACCAAGGTAGTTTCTATCTTTTGTGTGGGTAGAAAGTGTCTTTGTCTCCTCAGCCTTTCTCCGCATTAATGAGAACACGCTGCACATTAGCCGCGCATTATTGGCGGCTGCTGCAGTCACTCTCTCATTTACATCCCGAGCACAGCTGAGACGGCGGCTTCGGAGTCGGAGGAGTATATCTGTCCTCATCTGAACCCTCTGAGTTCGCCACTCCATTTAAAGCTTCAGAAAGAGCTGCACGCACACGCCAACGGACAAATTCACCTAACCTTGTTCTTTGTGGCCTTTCTGTCAGAGTCTTTTGCTCTTGCCGATGAGCCTACGAGATTAATGGAGCACAATAGCGTTCCTGAAGGAAAAGGAAAAGGGGGATTTTGAAAGCGCTCTCTGGGGGTGAAAGATGACAAATGCGTTTGTGGTGGATCCTGATCTTCTCACCGCAAACCAAAAGATAAAAAAAAATGCTAACGGAAGATGGGAAGCGGTTCAAGACGTGAACTGCTTCTTGTTTGTTCCATGTCTGTGTTGAGGCTACTGTATTTCTTCAGATGAGGTTCAAACTGTTTCTAAAAACGTACCTTGGAAATTAGAGACCAGCAATACCAGTAGACTTAAAAAAAACATATACTGTATATATATTTATCTTTATTGAATTTTTCACTGTTATACTTTAAATAAGAGCGCCCTTATAATGCATTATAGTCCATAAATACTATAGATTTCTTCGTCATCAAGGTTTTCTGATGTAATGGCTTCATATGAAGTTTTTTTTGGAAATAATCATCGTTGCGTTGAGTTTTGGCGCTCTTTTGACAAATGATGAAGTCCTAAAATGCTCACAGCGTTCAAACTAAATGGACTTTTATTTTGTCTTTTGGCAGGTTCATATCGCTCCCAAATGGGGTGCTGCAGATTTTACGAGTGACTCAAGAAGACGAAGGAACCTATCGCTGTGTGGCCTTCAATTCTGCACGCAGGAGCTTCAGCCGAGACGCTTCCCTCACCGTCAGACCAGGTACGGCACAAACTGAACCAGAAATACAACTTAGACTTGGTCATTTACTCTCTGACAGTGGTGTAAAGTACTTGAGTAAATGGACTTTGTTACTTAAGTATTTTTTTGGCTACTCTGCACCTGTACTGAGTATCAAATAGGTACTCGACTACATTTTTGATTGAGTAACTGTACTCTTTACTCCTCTACATTTGAATGAACACTTACTGTTACACGTTACATTGTGATTGTGTGCGACAAGTGGTAAATATCTTGGGTGGTCAAGGCGATATCACCATTTGCTGGACGCTGAAGGTACTTGATGAAGTGATTGCGTTTTTTTTTCACAGTTGTGTTTGACTGAGACTGACTTTCTGTTCATTTCTATCTATTTTGTTCTGTAATTTTTAAACATTAAGGTGTTAAATTTAATTTCTAAGTCAGGAAATAAAACCTCATAAATAAAAAGTTTGCTGTTTTTCCACATTTCATTTCATGTCATTAGGTGTTTTTATTAAGCCTGAATTCCGTTCGAGTAAAATACTAAAATTCGTTTAAAGTTGGATACTTTACAACTTTTACTCAAGTAAGGTGTTCATGCTTTTACTCAAGTGTGGTTTTCAGGTACTATTTACACATTTGCTCTCTGCACAATTTCTCTTTTTAATGCTTTGTTAAAATCTTGATTTTAAATGAGTTTCTCTCACTTTATTCCATAAAATACTTTTTGATAACTCCATCAAAGAAGCATGAGAATGAGATGCAGCTTTGCTGTGTCAAGCCCGCTGCTTAATTCAATAAAGTTTTAACGGCAGCATCTTTGATTAATAGTATATTGGCAAAGTCTCCATAAAATTTTGACAGGTTCACAAATCAGCTTGAAATGATATGCCTGAGAAACTCGTCTTTCATTCAGACGTCCTTCTGAAGGACTAGTTTGTCTGTTTTACTTTATCCAAATGACTTCTCTGCGATTAACCCATCGCTCTTCCGATTCAAGTGACATCCACGTGCACTCGAAGAAAAGTGGAGGTTGCGGAGGACGGAGCGCACGTGAGGAGTTTTACAGCATCCAGAGATGAAAAGTTTGGACCGAATGGCAATGATTTGTTGACTGGTCAAAATCAGTTTGAAATCAGTTTCCAATAGCTGCAGTGGCGTGTGTGTGTGTGTGTGTGTGTGTGTGTGTGTGTGTTTAAGTGCCCTCTGCAGAGGTGGTCTGTGTTGCAGTCAGGATTGATTTCCTGCTGTCCTTAAGGCTGCTTGGCTGATGAAATGGAGGGGGAGGTTGGAGTGAACGGGGTGGGCACAGAGAAGAAAGTGGAAGCTAGAGCAGAGATGGAAGAGGAGAATGAGATGAAGAACAAAGCGAGAAATGGGGAGAAAAAATAGTTCGGAAAGAAGAGAGAGACTATCAAGTTTTCTTCCTTGTCTCTGCTCTGGCTTTTATCTGGAACGTCTGGGGTCTCTTTTCTGCCTTATGGCTTTTTTTCAGTCAGAGAATTAAATTGTTACGTACATTTTTCAAGTTCTTTTCTTTTCGCTAATTTTTCTTTTTCAAAGTGGCATTTCTCGCTCTAATGAGATAAGCCAGCCATTACCACAACCACATAACCACAACCACTAAAAGTTTTTTTTTTCTTTTCTCTTCCTTCCGACTGTCTTTCCTATTTTTTTTTCGCCAAAAAGTTGAGTTCTAAAAGCAATCTTTTTAAACGTGTTGAGAAATCATAGTGAGATATTTAAAAAAACGATTAATTTATTATGATGAATTAAAATGTATCTTTCAATAAATCACTTACATATTTATTAAAAGCTGCATACATAACGTTAGATCAGATCAGTTTAGATTAGAAAAGATTAGATTAGATTCTACTTTATTGTCATTGGCAAGTACCGGCAACGAAATGCAGTTGGGCCTACAAAATAATTTGTTTATACGTTCTTATATTGTTCTTCCCCACGGAAATCTTCAGTAAAATGACCTTCAAACTTTGAATTTAACTTCATATTGCTCTTGGGAGTCGAACCAGCGAACCCCAGCAACAGGAAAGCTCCACGAAGCTACACTTACACAAGTCTGCGACACAGATGTTAATAAAGCATCTCACGACGCGCTCATACACATTCACCGCCGTACATGACATCTCCTGTATCAACCCGTGGAAATCAGAACCGTTTTCAAGCCGGAGCACTCATGCATAGGTGATGGCTGCTGTATGGAATCAGAATGATTCATTTATGACCGTCAGAGCGTATCCATAGTTGCACACTTATGTTTTACTTATGACCTGTGGCTGCCGACTGAATTCAAACCTCCAGATGATCCAGGTGTAATTACTAGAACGTATACTTTCTCTTTGAACTTTCTTTGTGTCCGTTCATGCGTCCTTTACAATCTCTTTCTCTCTTTTGTCCGTTTCTTGACGAGTTGAAACACGTTTCATCGGATTCTGTGTTCTATAGCCAACAGTCACCGATTGATTGAAAACGGATCGATCTGTGTCTTATTCTCAGCCAAACTGACTGGAAATCTGTCTGAATGGTGCAGGCTCGTCCCAGGAGAGTGAACTGGTGATCGTGGCTCCTCCACGGAATGCCACAGTGGTCCTGGGTCGTCCGGCCGTGATGGAGTGTATGGCGCAGGGTCAATCCAAACCCAGAGTTTCCTGGAGCAGACTGGGTGAGACATCTGCCATTTCTGAGTACCACCTATAGATTTAGGAGGCAAATCCATCCACGTGCCCTTGAATAAACCGAGAGCCGTTTAAAACGTCTGTCGCTCTTCTAATTATCCTTATGACCACTGTAGAAAATGTAAGCGCCGTCCGAGTGCCTACATTAACCATTTCATCACGCAAATTGTTTTTTATTCAGACGGCTCACATGTTTTCTTTATGCTCATGTGACTTTGCTGCAGCAGACACCCCAACTTACCCACCCATCCTTCCCGCCTCACTCAGCTATATTAGGTCTAAAATAACCCAGCAGTGATCTCACGAGGGTTTGTGAAATATTAACAAGATGTTGTAAATGAATTCAAGTAGCGTTTTTTTCTTTGTTCGAACTCGGTAGCTGTGTGCGAGCGTTGAGATAATTCAAGTCTCTGTGTGACTATACTGACCCCTGGTGGTTGGTAGTGCGCATTACACTAAATAATCGGGTTTTTTGTTTAATTTACATGTACTGTAAGTGTCTTAATGCTTAGGGTTAAACTTTCTTATTGTCACAACTTTTTTTTCTGCTCGTGTTCCGAAGCTTTATTCAATGAGTATCTGTACATCTATCTGTAAATTATATCCTTGTCACATATCCGCTTCTTGGGATCTTTAGATGGAAAGTCGATAGCCACAGATGTTGTTGCCTTGGAAACCAACCTAGTGATTCCAGACACCCGCAGTCACCACGCTGGAGTGTATGTGTGTCGTGTCAACAAACCCAACACCCGAGATTTCATCTCTGCTTCAGCAGAACTTCGGGTTCTAGGTGAGTGTGTCTGTGAATATGGAAAACGAAGATCATGTTAGTCATTTTGCCTGTAAATAATTTAGACAAGCTTTAACGCTTGTCAATGTACTAAAATACACAAATACTTACAGTTTATGTTTATATCATATATCTGCTGTTCATATATCTATTCATATTTACGTGTATATACATACACCTACATTATATATACACACACACATACACACACACATACAGTGCTGTCAAAGTTAACCCATTAACACATGCAATTAATTTTAAAATGAATTGAAGGATTAAAGCAGTTGCGTTTTTTTTTTCACTGTGGAGACGCCATTTGTTTTTATCATGCGAAAGGGACTTTTAGACAGAGTTTTGCAAAGTTGAAGTCATGGCGCACTTTGTAAATAAAAAAGGGAAAATGGAGTCATTCGCACCGTTTCTCAAACAACTGAGCATGTGCTGATCATGTGCAAGAATACATCCCTGCATTGCAAATTTACACATTTTTACACATGCTGGCACAGCAAAAAGTTCGCAACAAACTTTTACAGTTTTATCACGTGTTAATCACAGTCCAGCTGAAGATCGAGAATTAAAGGAACGGAAAGCAACAGTCTCAGCAACTGTAATGTAATGGAGGAATAAGGTCAAATGTTTTTACATTACTCTTTGTTACTTTACCTTTGCCATGCTTTTATTGTGGACACTTATTGGAATCCTTTTGAACATGAAAATATTTTTTTTTTGTTTGCCATTGATTGTTTTGAAGTTTCAATTGACATGCCTGAGTTTTAGGAAATGTCTTTCAAACCAACAGTTAGTTTTGAGGTTCTTGATGGTTTATTGCAAATATGTTTGCAAATTGAACAAAACGTCTATTAAATTATATTACAGTTTTTAAGTGAGTGTTCACTTAGTTACCATACATTTACATTTACACTTCAATTTACATTTACACTTCAATATCCAATATTACAAGATTCAGTATTTTTATTTGAGATTAATCACGATTAATTGCGATTAATTTGGTTGGGGAAGTGCATTTAATTATTTTAAAATTAATTGTTTGGGAGCAGTAACATACACACACACACACACACACACACACACACACACACACACACTCACAGACAGACACACACTTGGTGTATATATGTATATTACACTACATCTGTAAGATTATTTCTGTAGTCTTCAGCCTTTATTCACGTTACAAACACTTCTTCCAAGTTAAAAAAAAATGATTTTGCTCTAATTCAACTACTGAAGAAGAAATGATTGAAATATCCTTGTTATACTGCTGCATCAGTTTGAAAAGCGTGTTTTTGCTGTGCACATCATTGGACCGAGAGTGAAGTAGAACTCATACATGGTGACACATCATTAAAGCTTTGAGGCCATTAAACTGTTTGTTTGGTCCAGCGGGATCCAGAAAAGATTCCAAGCATAATGAGTTTTGCTGAGCACCTGGTTGCTTTTGTTGCCCGATGAAACAAATTCAGCAACTCTGACAAAAACAAGCTTTTGAGGATTCTAGTGCTTTGCTGGAGCTACATCACGAAGAAGAACTGATTGCTCCAAACTGTATCACACTCACTCAAAAAGGCTTCGTTTTTGAAGTCCTCGTCTGTTCTGCAGATCAAATCTCTGGCTGCAAAACCTTCAAAATTACTTCTTGCATGTTTAGTTTACTTTCATTTATTTATAAACCCCTTTTTGGAAAACAACACAAGTAGCTACCAATGTGCAGTGCAACAAGAATGAAACAAATAAAGTTCAAGTATAAAAGTGAATAATAAATAATAAATATGAATCAAACCACATAAATAAAATCAAATGTAAAACTCAAACTATGAGAAGCATGGGACCACATAAAATTCATCTCCCTCAAATGATATACTGTAAATTTGTGCAACTGTGACCGGAAAACCAATTAAGTTTAATAATAATATATTGAATGAAGTTTTTTTTTTTTTTAATCTTGAATCTTCCACAAGGTGTGAAGCTAAAGCTAGCTGAGGTGAGCCATATTGGTTTTCTGTCAGTCAATGTGACCGAAGAAGCAGAAGTGTCAGTGTGAATGATTGTGTGACTGCCTTGATGGGGGACCATTTGCATAAGGGGCGTGTCTTTGTCTCTTCAGGTGTGAATTTCATGAATATTCACGACCACTGTCCCTCCCACGCATACACCAGTGCTGACACAAAAAACGACTTTACCAAATGTAAACCATTTTAATGTTTTGGTGAATGAGATAACATAAATATATTCACATATTTGTGAAGTAAACGCTTTTGTCTATTCGCTAGGTTGCTTAAAAGTCTATTCAGGTCTATGCAGTATGGGTTTCATGGCCTTATCTCAGCTATTTTTTTTCTAAAAAACTTACAAAGCACGCATAATATTTTTTTTCTAAGAAATGTTAGAACATACATCATTTGCTCACCTATTTTTGTAGCACAGCTTGTGCTGAATACAAAATCGGTACTTTTTGGCCAGTAGTATGTTGTAAGTAGATGAAATAATTACACGTTTCAGAGCACAAGGTCCAAATATCAGAGCATAAGGTCCAAATATCCAGAGCAAATCACCTCAGAAGCCCAAAAACACCCTTCGAAGCCATACCTTCTCAAGCACACACTCTTCAGTCCACCTTCCTACATGTGGCGGTTTATTTGTGTCTAATCTTGAGTATGTGTTTGCTCAGCTCCGCCAGTCATCCTCCAGCCTCCGGAGGCAGTGTCTCTGTCCCGGGGCAATACCGCTCGCTTTGTGTGCAACAGCTCCGGAGAGCCTCCTCCATCTCTACGCTGGCTGAAGAACGGAGCAGTGGTGCGGTCCAGTGCCCGGGTCAAGACTCAGAACCCGGGAGTTCTGCTCATCAATCAGCTGCGGCTGGACGACGCCGGATATTACCAGTGTATCGCTGCCAACAGCCTGGGCACGGCCTGTGCCACTGCCAAGCTTTCCGTCATCGTGAGGGAGGGGCTTCCCAGTCCTCCTCGCCATCTTCTGGCCACGCCCCACTCCAGCACCTCGGCGCTGCTCACCTGGGATCCGCCCGAGCACAACAGTGACCAGATCATCGGCTTCTCTGTGCACTACCAGCGCACGGCGGGTGAGAGCGCAATCGTTCTGCTGATGTCTTTTTACGCTCAATTATGAAACTGTTGCGCACGACTGTTATTTAACAGAGATGTTAAATATCACGGCTGTACGGGAAAACTTAATGTAGAAATGGCACCTCGGAGATGCCACAATTCGTGACGAGACGCCCAGGCCTGATATAATAGTCAACACGCACACACATCTATATGCACATACTCACAAAACAAACACACACATATCCTGATGCACTAACAAATCAAGCAAACACACACACTTACAGATGCTCATATTCACACACATCCGGATGCACATACAAAACAAATACACACACATACACATCTGGCTGAACATATTCACACAGAAACAAATACCAAAAAAAAACACACACTCAAACACATTCCGATACACACACAGAACAAACACAAACACATAGAAAAAAAAAATCTAACACGCATACATCCAGATGCACATACTGTCATAACACACACAGACTCACTCACTCTCACAATTCTCTTTCTCTCTCTCTTCATCTCTGTCTCTCTCTCTCTCTCACACACACACACACACACACTTTGGCACTCACATATACCTTCACACTCCCCCGCACGCACACACATACACACACACGCGCACACACACTCTAGACAACACACACAAACAAACAAATACACATATTGGCGCGGACACACACACTCTAGCCAACACACGCAAACAAACTAACAGATACACAAACTGACACACAAATACTCTTAGTAATTTAATTAATCTTAACCAATAACAAGCCACTCAAAACAGAAACACACACACTACACACATACCAGTGATTATCATATACTATTCAAATTCATACAAAAATACAAATGCAAATTCATCTGGTTTATATGTACAAATTAGCAAAAATACAAATTCATCTGATTCATAACGAATGAATGGCTGACTTTATTTATCCCACTAAGGGGAAATTCCTAAAATTGCTTCAGTGCAACAGTCCGAGCAATGGAGCCAGTCCTGGTCATGATTCTGTTGATGAACTGCTGAAGTACTTTACTTTTACTAGAATCATCTTTATGAATTGAAACGATCTGTTGTTTCCGTGTACAGGCTCGGACAACATGGAGTATCAGTTTGCGGTGAACAATGACACCATGGAGCTGCACGTGAAGGAGCTTCTCCCTCACACCTCCTACACCTTCTACGTGGTGGCCTACTCACCCATGGGTGCCAGCAGACCGTCTCACTCCGTCACGGTGGAGATGTTAGAGGACGGTAAGGATGAACTCTCAGTCCGAAGTGCTGTTGGAATTGAGAACTTTTTATTTGTACCTGAAGCAGAGCTTGTTAATTCACTATTGAATGCATACAAATCACTACTTAGTAGGTACTACTTTTTTTTTTTTTTTTACTAAAACAGCTTGTAAGACAAGATGGATTGATTTGGATAACCAGACTTAGTTTTAGTTTTGTATGGCAGGTTTTGAGTACAGTATATACGTATTAAGATTAAGATTAGTCTATTTAAATGAAAAAAAATTTTTTATATAAATATTGTACTGTTTGTCTCTTTCTCATTCTCTATCAGTATGTCTGTTTGTTTGTCTGTCTGTCTGCCAGTCTGTTTGTCTATCTATGTATGTTTGTCGATCTCTCTGTCGATCTATCTCTCTGTCTATCTGTCGATCTATCTCTCTGTCTCTCTGTCGATCTGTCTGTCTATCTGTCTGTCTATCTGTCTATCCCTCTATCTATCCGTCTATCTATCTACCCGTCTATCTATCTACCCGTCTATCTGTCTACCCATCTACCCGTCTACTCGTCTATCTGTCTACCCGTCTACTCGTCTATCCGTCTGTCTGTCTGTCTGTCTGTCTGTCTATCTATCTGTCTATCTGTCTACCTACCTGTCTATCTGTCTACCTACCTGTCTATCTACATGTCTATCTATATGTCTATCTATCTGTCTACCTACCTACCTACCTGTCTGCCTGTCTACCTGTCTATCTGTCTATCTGTCTTACTGTTCATCTGTCTGTCTGTCTGTCTGTCTATGTAAATGGAAAACAGCTATTTTAAAGTTTAAGAACACACTTTTACCAATTTTATTTAAGTTCAAGTTCATTTCATTTGTATAGCGCTTTTCTTAGTCTAAAAAAATTCTAAATTTGAATTTTTTAATTTAAAAGCAACTGACACTGCCCTTCAGAAAAAGGCAAAACCGTGCTGTCGCAAACACCAGCTCTAATGAGACACACAAATCCTTCCATAGTTCTATTATGGGATTCAACTTGGAATATTTAGCAGGGCCGGAATGACATGGTCTGTGTTTAAAACAGTGTTTTTATTGTGGCCTAGTTTTGTAAGTTTCCACAATCACTCCTCTTTTCTGTGACCCCTGCAGTGCCCAGTGCGTCTCCACAGCTTTCGCTCCTGAGCACTTCCTCCACGGACATCAGAGTCATGTGGCTGCCGCTGTCGTCTCAGCTGAGCCGCGGCGCCATCACGCGCTATCGCATCGACTACAGAGTTCTGGAGCACGGTGAGATTGGGTGACTTTTCTGAGAAACGAGCCTTTGTATGTTCTGGAGAGTGTGTGTTTGTTTTCCTGTCGTTTTGTTCGATGATCGCTGAATGAGTCTGAGCGATGGCTGTGAGGAAGAGATGTTTGGTCTGTGGAGCTGAGAGACAATCACGCATGATTGCACTTTCTCTATTAAAGCTCTAGATGTTTAATGAACAGTATTAACATCGGAACAAAAGAACGATCCGGTCTGATGAGCTGTGATGCTAAAAAAGAATGAGAAATCCAGACTCCATTCCAACATTCATTGTGCGTGATTCTTTATCAGCCGAGCGCAGAAGTGATTTGTGTGAATTCTCCCGAATCCTTTGATGTTCCCCGCAGCGGATCACGTGTACTCCGTGGAAGTGGGTGGGAATGAAACGCAGGTGACGCTGAGGGATTTGAAACCCAATCAAATGTACCAGCTCCGCATCGCTGCCGGAACTCGAGCCGGGTTCAGTCAGCCGTCTGAGTGGGCCACGCATTACACGCCAAACCTTACTCAGGGTGAGTAATGCTTATCAGCCCTCACACGTTTAGGTAGGTTTCAGACTCAATGACATAGATTGAATTGTCGGTTCCTCACTGCTCATGGCAAGTCAAACTTTATAAAGCGCACTAAAGCTAGGGTTAGACTTAAATTCTATAATAACGAACAGGAATTTTCCATCAATTTTCTACCAGCAGAGCCATCTCAGCAACACTGAGTGTGTGTCCCACCTCAGGCCCAAGCATTTGTACAGCTCGATAGACACTCTCACACACACACACGCACACATGTGGTCAATTTTTCAAAGACAATTGACCTGAAATGCATGTTTTTGGGCTGTTTGAGGAAACCGGAGACCCGGAGGAAACCCAAGAAATCATCCACGAATAATATTCCACAAAATATAGACTTTAAATAACTAGGGTCGCGTTTTTGTAATAAAGACCTGTTTGAGACTCAAAGTGCGAGTTCAAGGCCCAGTTTGCTCGTTTCACGTTTCAATGAACACAATTCATAAGCAACAGTAGTTGTTTGTTGCATGTTTGCCATACATTTCTTTTAAATAAAATCAAAGTCAGATTTTTATGTCAAATAAAGTATGTGTAAATTATAATGTGGGACATGATACAGTGGACGATGTGGTCTGATTTAGCTGACTGTGTGTGTGTGTGTGTGTGTTATTAATTCCCTCTGTTGTCTTTCCCAGTGCTTTTCGCTCCCACAGAGCTTAAAGTGAGGGCCAAAACGCATTCTCTTAATGTCACGTGGCAGCCACCACCCAATCACACGCAGATCACGGGCTACAAGCTGGCCTGGCGGGAAGTGCACGGAGAAGAACAGGCCAATGAGGAGAAGCCAGTGGACAACGAGAAGATCGAGCAGATCAAACTGAGGAAAAGAGTAAAACACCATGAACTCATGGGGCTTGGTGAGCGTCTCATCACTTTAGCCACAAATAATGTCAAAGTCACCAAAAAGACGGTTGAACATAAAACAAAAAATAATTAATTCAGCAGAATGACATAGAGTATAGAGTATGAAATAAAGAGTATGAAAAAGACGTTTGTGTTGCTTGGTTGCCCAAATTTAAAAGCAATTTACTGTGTTGTTTTATAAGGTTCTCTTTTTATTATTTATTTGTCTTTTTTACTCAATCAACTGTGTGCCTTTTGTATGACGTTTTGTGATCTTATACAGCATAAATAATATTGCATGTTTTATTTTGTTTGTTTTTGCTTTACTGTGAAAAAGTGTTAATTGTAACTGCGAAGGAGTTTGATAATTTTTTTTGATTAGCATCATGCACTTTATAATAACATGAGACTTGGATATGAAAAAATAATTAAGAATTACGGTAGTTGTTTATAGGTAAGTCGCCTTATAATCCACTTTAGAGTCTGAAAAATACAGTAATTATTGTTCTTTGAAAAAAAACGTGTGAAATTATGTCGAAACAAAATGGTGAAAAAGGTGCAAGATTATTTATATTCATATTCTGAGCCAAAAATATAGTTTAGACTAGAGTGTAATTCCATCTGCATTATTTGCTTGCAGCTCCCGATCGGTTGTATGAGGTCAAGGTTTCAGCCTTCAACAAACAGACTGAGGGTTATCCGGCCGTCTGGAAGGGCAGAACCGAGAAGTTTACACAAGGTGTGTGTTGATGGGTATCATTCAAGTTTCATTATAGAGACACTTTTACCGCTTCTGTGTGTGTGTGTGTGTTTCCTAGAGAGGACGACAGACTCACTTCCCCCGCTGCCGCCCATCAGCGTCAGAGCTCGTGCCAACAGTTCCACCTCCATCTGGCTCCGCTGGGAGAAACCGCACTTTAACAACGTTAAAGTGATCAACTACACGATCCGCTGCAGCCCGGCAGGAATACGCAATGCCTCGCTGGTCTCGTATTATACCAGGTGCTCACTCACGCAACTTCATCGTGACAGGAATTATGGCACAAAGCAGAAGAAACACTTAGCGTTTGACAGAGAAACTCTGAGCGCCCAACATTTCTTGCGTTAGGTTTTTTTATTCACTGTTTGGAAGATTTGTAGATCTGTTTTCAGTTTTTTATGCATCTTTATTTTACTTTTGTAGACGCTGTTTTTGAAGCAACAATTCTGTTAGATGGAAAGTCATGGTACTCCCTGAACATAGAAAGTAAAATTTAACAAAAAACAAACTGCGGTTTTTCGGAATCTCAGTTCAATTTAATTAAGGTTCAATTTAATCACGATAAAATGGATACATTTTTAATTAAATGTTTTATTCAATGTTGTTTTTTTCTTGTAGAAATTACTTCAGTGGTGGCTCAAGGTTATGAATGCACGTAGATAAATTGTTTGGCAAGATATTAGATAGTAATATTTAATGTAATTATCATAATGAATAATGAATAAATTTAATAATAATATTATAATAAAAGTAATCATATATTATATATATATATATATATATATATATATTGTATATTTTATAAAAACTAATACATGATGTTATGTTAAATGTACTATACTATTATAGTGATAAAATGTAGTGAGATTTAATAGCGGGAAATATTAAGACAAAATGGCAAGATTTAATAACTGAAAATAAAGTCATACTTATGGCAAACAAAAAATTTAAATCACAAGAATAAATGGATTGATGAATAAATAAATGGGCATAGATGCAGAGGAATAGGTAGATAGATGGATAGATTATTAACTGTTTAATTTAACTTTCTTGTATACATTCATATCTACATTTGAGAGAAGTTACAGTTGCTAGATATTTTTGTAGATTCATTAGTTCATGACCCACATTTCTGGCTATTATCATTAAAATGTCAGATCTACAACTTGTTCGATACTAGGATTCATAAGAAGAAACTATTGACTTTTAATATTGTATTTATTCAGTGTGTGAGTTCAGGCTGGATTAGACGTTTTATTTGCATAATTGTGTTATTGATTTTTATTTCTTGTACATAATACGGTCTCAGCGTCGAGCTCTCTCGCTCCTGCCTGGTTTAACACAAGTCTGTGTGTGCAGCTCTTCTCAGGAGATTTTGCTAGGATCACTGAAGCCCTTCACCAGCTATGAAATAGCCGTGCAGTCTAACGGAGTTGATGCCAATGGTCCTTTCAGCAGCACAGTGGAGGAATCCACACTTCCTGACAGTGAGTAAAGCCCCTGACCCATGACAAGCTCCGGAATTCACAAAATATGACAATATCTTTTTATTATGGTGTGTGTGTGTGTGTGTGTCTGTGATTAGCTCAGAGAAGTGTAAGGAGATAATGGGCTTTAATTAAAAGCCCAGATGGAATTTATCCTCTTGTTGGCCAAGACACTTTTAGCTTGTCGGTCGGTCCAGCCAAGTCATGGCAGGGAGAACCTGGTGCCACTGTGATGTAGTGTCAGAGTAACTGAGAGGGCATTATACGCTCATGAGGGAGGGAGAAACTATCATTTACTCTATGAAATGTGATTAAAATGGTACATTGTTGAGAGTAATAATACAATACTCAATGTGATTATTACAGATTATATTTCAAAAGCATTTCAGTTTATCCTTTTGCTATGTAGAAAGGTTTTTGTTTTGTTCACACGTTAAATTGAATTGTATTCATTTATATTTGACTTGATGACATGAATAATATAACAGATAATTGTGTGCTAAGAGTATAATTGTGTGCTAATGTTTATCTGTGCAACAGAAAACAAATTTAAATCATTTACAAAATATTAATATGACAATCTCATAGACATAATAGTAAAGTGCTACAGTTTATTCTTTATCTTTCTACTAATTAATATTATTTTTCATTCAGAGGAAATTATATATATGATATGATTTTATTTTAACATGAAACTGTTAAATATTACTAAAATGAATTTATAATATTACATATTTTTTTTTATTATATATTTTTTTCTATCTCCACCTTTTTGTGGGTCAAGCGCAAAGGGCTGAAAGCCTGTTCTTATTGTAGGGATCTTTATACAAAAATATATTTTTTTTGCCTTGTTCAGTGGTAAAGTTAAGTCAAATTTGTTTTTTTTTTTTGTATATTTGGTCACATTTGTATATTCAGTGTCTTTTTACCGGTAAACCATCTACGTTGTGTCATCCTTGAACTTTTCTTATAATTCTTTAATATGATTGGCTGATGATTGAATGAGGTTCAAATGTAAAGTTAATCGGATTTGCCGAAAGAATACTGTGTAACTAGTTTGTCCCATCATTGGCACCGTAAGTTTGGAGAGTGCAACTACATTTTTAAAACGAAATTTGGATTCTTTTTTGAAAAATGCTTAAAATGAATGTTTATTTATGGTGTTGATAAGTGATCATTTCAAATGTGTTCTTGGTCTTAGAACCTTCTTCTCCGCCGGTGGATGTGCAGTTGAGTGCCACAAGTTCCTTCTCTGTGCTGGTGAGCTGGCGACCTCCATCGGAACCCAACGGTGTGATTTTGTCCTACTGGATCCTCTACACTGGCAACATCAGCCACTTAGAACCTTTTTGGAGAAACCTTTCTCAAGATGGTGAAGACAAAACACTGAGACTTTAAAATCAGCTTGCAGAGTGTAAGAGTGGTTCTTTCGTTAGGTTCTCTCACCAGTGCAGAAGTCCAGGGCCTGACCAGTGGTACTCGGTACTATTTCAAGATGGGGGCCTGCACTGAGGTGGGGATGGGACCATATTCTGCTGTGGAGGAGGTCTTCACTCTTCAAAAACAATCTGGTGTGTATTTATGTGCAAAAATGGGGAAGGTTTGGAGAATGTAACAGTGTGTGTGGATACATTTAGGATTTTATAAATAAAGATGAATTTTGTTGTTTCGTTTTGTAACATTTCTGCTTCTAAACATAGTTTTAAGGTTTTAAAGGGGCTATAAACTCATTTTAAATTGTGTGTGTGTGTGTGTGTGTGTGTGTGTGTGTCAGACAAATCCCATCTGCTTCTCCCCTTCATTGACACTCAATTAATCGCGCACACACACTGGGAGTGTGAAGTGATTTAGTCCGGCTTCCCAAACACAGTGTTTCTGGAGATTTGGGCAGAAAAAAAACATCCAGAATTGATTACACAATCTACTTAATATAACATTCTGTGCCAAATGTTTGTATTTTGTTCTCTCTGTCCATCCTTTCAACCATCCATCTATCTATCTCTATCGCTCTATCTTCTCGCTCTCCTTCTCTCTATCTGTCTATCTCTCTATCTGTGTGTACACACATATATATATACTATATATATATACCGTATATATATATATATATATATATATATATATATATATATACACAAATTATTTCTTAAGATATTGTATTTACGCGAATATAAGCACCCACAGTTCAAAACAAAGAAGCTCAGTCAGCTTTACGCTATGTTCTTTTAGTGCAAAGGCTCATGGGAACCACTGAGCAGCAAAGCATGATGGTGAGGTGTAGTTTGGGCCGCTAGAATTGTTTTGTTATTTTTAGGTAAACCAACATTGAAGTGATACTAGTCACATGTTAGGTTTGAAAAAAAAGAAAAAGTAGTATTTTAAAGAGAAAATGAACGTAACTTGGCCAAAAACAAACCAAAAAAAAAACATTTTTTTTGTGCCTGAAAATGAGGGGCACTTATATTCGCCTAAGTGTATGTTTCAATTTACACACACTTCTAATTTGTTCTCTATTACTGTTTACTTTATCTCGTGTGTCTGTCTGTCCATTCATCTAATTGTCTCTCTGTCTGTGCAATTTACTCAAATATCGGCCTGTATATTATTTCAGTGTATTATTTATATAATACTAAAATATATATTACTAAATGTTATTTTATTTGTTGCTCTTTTCTACATGGCTTGCTGTCTCTCTGTTAGAGCTGGACGTCCACGCCGTGAGCGGGATCATTGTCGGCGTGTGCCTCGGCCTGCTCTGCGTCTTGCTCTGCATGTGCGTCAGTTTTCGCAATGGAAAAACACGGTACGTTCTCCTCCTATCACGTTCACATCAGAAAACCTTCTGAATGTTCCTTTCATCCAGAATGAGATAAAACAGCCCATCACAATGTGTGTGTGTGAGTGTGTGAGCTGAATGACAGCGTCACGGCTGATCGCTCTTGCTCTATTAGCTCTCGACGGACTTAATGAACAGCAACACAGGCGGATTGAGTCTCCGAGTTTTTTACACTTAAAGAAAGAAAGGAAGAAAAAAGAAAATGGAAAACTAATTTCACTGCGTTCTAAGAATTGTGTTCGACTACAACTATTACTGGTTAACAGGGTATGAATAGGCCATCATTCCTCCATTATACATACGTGACCTTTACATTTTAAAGCTTTCATGCAAGAATATATTGATGTTAATGGAGCCGATTTGACAAGCGCTGTGAAGCTTTAGAGTGTTATGTCCTGCTATGAAAACGCCTACATTCTATACGGTTATTACTGCTGGTGTGCGCACACTACATTGCACTACATCACTCACACACAGACACACACACAAAAATAAATGTGTGTTTTCATATATACTGTGTATAGAGATGTGTTCTATGCATTCTTTTTTGTACATTTTCAATACTGTACGTATATATACGTGTGTGTCTGTGTGTGTGTGTGTGTGTGTGTGTGTGTGCGCGTGCGTGCGTAGGTATACTGGAAAGATGTATATCTTTTCATTCATTCATTTTTTTTATACTTACACACTCAAAATATGTGTATACATAGTTATGCAATATATGAACAGTATATTAGATTTCTTTGCGTTCGTAATTTTATTTTGCACACAACTTGTGTGTGAAATTACAAGAATGCGTTTGTGTGTAATATTCACCGAAAGATATACAGTAATTTATTATTATTGACTGAATGTGTTCACAAGTTCTGAATGATTTTTGGCTAACTAATGTTATTTGTTCTTATATTTGTTGCTCTTATCATCAGGGATGTCACTGGTGGATTGAACCAGGGTTCTTCGAGTCCTCAGTACAGAAAAGGCGTCCATCCAGTTTCAGGAGCTCCCGATTGTGCCGACTGTCATGAGTTGGAAACGCTGATGCCGCTCAGTGCACAAAACCCGAGTGGATCCCTTACAGAGCCCACCGAGGAGCAGACCCTCATGGCCAACACAGGCGGGGGGGATGATGGCCTTCCGGAGTCCAAGGTGAAGAGAAACACTATCGTGTGGATCATACACTGCAAAAAATGTATTCTTGACCAGCCAAAACAATAACTTGAAATTAGACAATAAATCTCGTTTTTTTTTTCTTACAAGAAATAAGAGAGAAAGATAAAGATAACTTTGCTTGTTTCAAGAAAACGGTACTTGCTTTGGAAAATAAATGCTCATTTTGATTATATTTTACACTGAATTGGGACCATTTTCAAAGTAGACATTATATTTGAAAAGTTCCTGAAACAAGAAATATCAAGTCAAGTTTTCTTATTTTAAGAACACTATGTTTCTCAAGATTTTCTGTCTTGTTTCAAGCCGTCTTACTTCAAGTAAAATATTCTCACCCCATTGTCAGATAATTTTACCTAATTTAAGTTTTTTTTTTTTTTTTTACCCATTTTGTTGCAGTGTAGTTATTTAGTTATGCTAAAATATGAAGCTATTGATGTGATTATACTCTTGATTATAAGACTTGGGAATGTTCAAAAAATTATTTATTTTTTACATGTAAAAAAAAATAATACAAAGTTACAGTACGTACGTATGCTAATCCCTGTCATTATGTGTTCACTGTTTTGAAACGTGTTGAAAATGCATTAGATTCTTCTCGAGTCTCGAAAAAAAGTAATTCTGCATTTACTAGAAGAGTGTGATTTTAAAAGGCAAGTGTGTTTTAATCTGACCTCATCTGAGATCATCAGATGGTGGTTTCGACAAGTGTTTTTACTTGCAAAGAAAAGTCCATCAAGGTTTCCACCGCCAGAATCCACAAATACGCAACTGGCAGGATTGGATTCTGCTGGCCACGTGGAACACTTGTGGAACGTGTATGAGTAGGAACGTAAAGGAGTAGAATAAGTGTGACTTTGCATAATATTTTTTCCAAGTAAGAAAAATTACAAAATTTGTGCAGTTAAATCAATCCATTTTTTTTAAAACAAAAAAAAAAAACAGTGTATCATCAAAAAAAGTGTAAAACAAATTAATGTGATTGTTGATGTCTCCACTCAGCAAGCGCGGAATGGTTCTGTTAGTCGAAACTGGGCCAATAGGATCACGAGGTACAGAGAAACTATTACTGAGGATTCTCCTGCTCTTCTCAACGGCTCCATGGAGGGACCAGTCTCAGAGAACAGTGCGGTGAGTCTTAGGAATCTACAGTAATATTTACCATATCTATGGAATGCACTGTCAAGTAAGTGACCGAAAGTAGTGTTTTCTATTTTAGGTTTGTTGTTGTAATGAAATGACCAACATTCCTGCTGGAACGTGGTTTGATGAACATCAATGAGCAAGAGATGGGAAAGAGTTTTATAAATACAGAGAAAAGCAATTAGCGTGAAGTCAGAAGGGAAGTCGCGAGGCTAATTAGAACGTGCAACTTAAAGCGGAAAGCTGAAGCCGCGTAACATTGACCAATTACTGTCTGCTGAAAGATTCTCCGCTGTGGGAGCCGCAGATTTACCCCTTGTTTTTGAACAGAAAATGATAGTTTAGCCATTGTAAAATAGCCCGCATACGATAGTTCAAGGATTTTAAATATTTGTTTGGTTTGTCAGCTTTTAAAGTTGATTTTGATTGTTATTAGAATGCATTCATACAAACAATTCTATTACAATGAGATGTATGAGTCTAGATTAATAAAATGATGGATGGAGGTGTAGTTGTATAGACGAACAGATAGATGGCAGATAGTTGGATGGGTTGATGAATGGCTAGATATGTTGGTGAAATTACATGTAGATGATTTTATGTGTAACTGGATAGATGGTTAAAATGTATAGATGCAGGGATGAATAAATAGTTGGATGGATAATAGATTAGAAAGATCTATTATAGAAAGATTGACGTACAAATGGATAGACTGACAGGTGGACTGACAGATGGATGGATAGATGTGTAGGTAGGTAGACAGATGGATGGATGGATGGATGGATAGATAGATAAACACAGACATGTTAGATGATGGATGGATAGATAGATAGACAGACAGACCGACAGACGAGGATGGATGGATGGATGGATGGATGGATAAATAGATTAAGAGACAAATGTGGAGAAAGACGGATTGATAGACAGATATTACTTACATTTTTAGACAGCGCAAATGATTAAAATGTACCGGTCAAAATTAGGTCTTTTTTCGTCGTGCAGTCTTTCTCACGCAGACGAATCTTGATGATTGACCATCAATTCTCAATCGGATTTAAGTCCGTTGAATTACCAGGCCAATCCAACACAGTAATGTCCCAGTAAAAGGGATTATGACATGGTACTCCATTAATTATCCAATCCGAGGTCTGACAAACAAGTAATTAGTGGATATTATTGGTCAAATAAGTCAACCCTATCTTGGCAAACATTGTTCTAAACATTTCACAAGCTTTAGGAAGATTTAAACCAGCAAACAGTCAAGATCGCAGGGTGGTGCTATTAATTTGCACAATGGTGTAGATGACTGGATGGATAGACGTGTAGATGGATGTGCAGCTGGACAGATGGATAGAGAGAGAGATTGGCGGATAGATGGATAGAAAAGGCAGAAGGATAGAGAGATGAATGGATATATGTATAGAAAGGCAGATGGTGGATGGATGGATGGATACAGGTCCAGATAAACTGACAAGTGGCTGGGTGGATGAACAGACTGCTGACTGGCCGGTTTCCTGTTGTGTGTCTGCAGGGTGAGCATGTGGAGAGGCTGTTGTCCCTCAGCAAGCACCAGGTGGAGGCCGAAGTCATCGTGCACAACAGCACAGCGGAGCAGAGTCCACACGCCGACACGGAGACTCCATCTTCTCAGCATCTTTCTCCTGGAGAGAAGGCCGAAACTCCACCCTGTGAAACCCCATCCGCCCCCAGCACTCACATCTCTGAAGTGCTGGCTCATCACAATGGGCCGTTTGAGAGAGCCAAAAACCAAGCAGTGGGGCTCGCTAATGGCTTCCACTCACCCAAAGCTCCTTTGTCCAAGACGGAGACTCTGGAGAATGGGGCTCACAGACTACGTCCTGCTGGAAAGGTTTTGCCCCCTTCCCCCTCATCCTTCGCCAGCTCTGGCCTTGTCCTCTCTACCTCCGGGGGGAACAGCTACATGTACCCTTAAGATGGAAGACAGACCACCGAGGAGACCACTGCGACGTTGTTTTGTATGTATGTACATATAGAGTATTTTTTTAGCATCTGTGGATACGAGTTTGACGGCATATCAGTGCCACACCTTTAATCTGGCGTTTGGGCCCGGAATGTGCTAGAGTGGTAGGATCGGGTGCACTTCAAACCCGAGCGCCTGTAATCTGAGGTCGAGAGGCCCGAGGCCGCCACCAGCGAGACCGCAGCGCTCAAAAACCCATCCAAACTCATTTAAGGGTGAAGGCTTTGGATCAGTGCCAGAGGTGAAGGTCCGTTCCCAGAGAACACGCCACCCCCCTGCGTCTCAGGGTCTCCACTGGCTTTTTTTCCTCCTCGCTCTTTTACGGTTCTTCCAAGAAAAAATGGATTTCTGATTAACCGAGACTTTGGTTCTGATCTTTGGGGGATCTTTACGTTAACACACACACACAATTTGTATACAAAGCCAACGCGGGAGTAACACACGCACACATTCCCTGACTGCAGTTCAGCCTCTGAGGAGCTTCAAATATAAGGTGCATTTATTACGGCCTGTATATAGAATACCGTGTTCATGCAAATATAGGCACCCCCATGATTATTAATAAGCTAAAAACTACATTAATAGGCGATTATAAGCACCTCAATACTTTTGTGGTGTTCTGACTTTCCAGAAAGCTAAAATTTCCAGGCTAAATACTTTAAAAACTTATTTTAATAAGCCTAACTTGTGACTTGTCCCCTGTATTCCACTTCGATTCCAGTATATTTTACTGGAATAATAAATAAAAAAAATAGTAAGGGTTAGATTTTTTTCTTAATGTAGTAGAGTATATGTCCAGTAGGGGGTGCTATGATTTATTTTGCTTTGTGTGCACCTGAATTGAATTGGGGAAAAAGAGAGGCTTATGTACCACCCATGTTTATGAGATTCTAAATTTGGAAAAACAAAGGGGTGCTTATATTTGTGTAACTAGGGTATACATGAAAAAAAAAAAAACAATGGAATGGAGATCATTTCATCTTTTCAAAATGCACATGTAAAGAACAAAACGTCACACTTTCTCTTACTCCAGGTTTTTTCTCAGTCAACAACACTACCTCATTTCTTTTTTTCCCCCTTTGTGGGATATCGAGCATAATTCGGACGTTGTCTTAAGTGTGATTTTTACAGTAGTTATTCATCGCTTTTGGATAATAGCAGAACCTACTTTGTCTGCGTCTGTGTTCTCATGTACAGTGTCGGCTTAAACACAGATTGAAAGATTGTTTTAATGAGACATTTTCCAGCAGAATGGGATTTAAACACGACAGTGGCATTTTTTTTTTTAGCTTGAGAACTTTACGTGGAAGAGATCCGCCTGACGTCCCCGTCATCTCCTTTTCTCAGGAACTTCATCGGGGTCTGAGAAGAACACTTGGTGTCAAACACGGAAGTGGCCTCCATCTCTCAGGTCTCATTCCATGTGCTTTGCAGTTTCCCATCTTGTCCGTCACCGTGATCACGTGCATGTGAAAAAGATGATGGAAACTAGAGCTACACTGAAATAACAACTCACAAATTCACTCGATACAATCCTCGTACAGTGTTACCTTTTTAAGTAACCTTTACTGATTTTATTTAAAATGAAGTGAATATAAGCAGAACATTGGATTTTAAACGTTCATGCAAAATGTACGAGGATTTTATGTACGAGGATTTTATGAGTTGTTTTGCCGTATGCGCTTTTTTTAGGGTTTTATGAGATTATTCATTTTCGTGCTTTCTTGAGGATTTCTTTTTAAAAGAAAAGATGAAAAAAAATGATTTTTTTCTGGTCACGTGACTTTGGGTCATGGGCAGAACTACTGGCGGTTCCTTCTTGACGTCCGTCGCGTCCATCACCACTATCTTTCATCAAAAACTTCAGTCAAAGCGCTTTGGTGCTAAAGCGAGACAGGTTTTAACATTCCACTTTTGTATATACGGAAGGCCAAACTCAGGACTGCGAACGGAAAGATCTCTGAATGGCCGTTTTAACAACCCAATTATGGTTTTGGATGTCCTTCACAAACAACATCTGCTGTGTCAAACCAGGGCAAGTTCTAACTCAAATACCTCAACTGCTGCTGGATCCTTCGGCTTTACCTTCAACATCGCTGCAGGTTTTTGCAATTGAACATTTTTTATCGTCCCCAAAAGCAGCTTTGTGATCTGTGTTAATGTAAGACTTTACATCGCTCTTTACTGGAGACATGGATGGCAAAAGCCTTGGAATTTGATTACGGATCCATTCCGTTGATTACCTGTCGTAGCCGAGAGTTAAAAAGATGGCTCCTCTTTATACGTTTGTGTATAATCGGTGCTCATGGCTCAGGTTTGCGGTCTTTAAAACCATACGGTTATTTTCTTTGCCTTTTTTTTTTTTTTTGATAATTCTGGAGGAACTTTGCATCTGCTTATGATGATGTGATGGAAATGACTCCTGGAAATGAATCAAGGCCTAAAACAAGCGAAAAAGCCACTAGATGCAAACAAGATATACGTTTCCTTCAGAAGTTATTAAATACGCCTGTTTTTTTTTTTAATCTCTGGTGCTTTGCAAGGAGCTTCATATTCGGGGATTTTGGAATTCTGTTGCTTTCCACATTTGTTTCTTAGTCGACATTGTGCTTTTCTGTGGATTTCAGTACATGTCTTTCACATCCCTGTCTGTGAGTGAGACTGCGTTTAAACAGCCAGTTTACACGTGTGTGTGTGTGTGTGTGTGTGTGTGTGTGTGTGTGTGTGTGTTGATTTTAGCAGAAACATTGGAAAAACCTTCAGCAGTTTGAAAAGCAGATGTAAGTGACTCTAAGGAAGGATTCAGTCAGAGTCTGACCTAATGGTTTAACATGACAGTGTATCTCGTATGCATATTCTGAAGCATTAACATGGTATCTCACCACTGCATTAAATATACGTATTTAATTATGTTAAAACAGCAATTGTAGGGTTGAGTTTGAAGTCAAGTGGATGGATGCAGTGAAGGAATACGTGTATGATATTTTGGAGAAGTTCTTCCTTTATCAGCGTCTGTGAGGGTTGCAGATGGCTCGGCAAGGTTGCACCATGTAAATACAGTAAAAGGAGATAAAATAAAGAAATGCAAGAGCAAGACGTGTCCTTTTTGCATGTCGCTGATTTCTTGATCTTTGAGTAAGAACGGTGAAAAGATACAAATTCTTAGCATTAGCTGTTGTAGCACAATTATTGCGAGTAACGGTAAGTGTCTAAATGTGGTGGAGTAAAGAATACAAAAACTCAATCAAAAGTGTAGTCAAGTAGAGAGTAAAAATGCTTGTATTTAGTACAAGTACAAAGTAGCAGAAAAAAATACCTAGTGATGAAGTTCATATACAAGTACTTTTTACCACTGATATACTTTTTGTACACTGTATACACATAGTACATACGCACACATTATGTTCTATATCATTTTTTGAACAATTAATTTTTAGAAATACGTATACGTACGCATGTATAATTTTATGCACACGTTATTTATACACATCTGTACAAACATAAACATATCTGCAGGTGTCTGTGTGTGTGTGTGTGTGTGTGTGTGTGTGTGAGCGCGTGTAATAAATACATGCATACACAAATGTACAGTACACACGTACACGCGTGTGCGCGCGGGCTTAATAAATCCCAGATCCAGATACGGTCGAATCTCGCCGATAGATGGCACACTTTCCTCGCCAAACCTCTTCCAAGAAAATGTTAAAAACATCACTCAATCAGCTATAAGTAGATGTGCAAATGTTACATTTAAAAAAAATGATTTGCAAAGTTTACATTTTTAAACCAGCCCGTTACAAAATTATTATACTGTATAGACATATACACAGAGGAATAACACAAGTTATGCTCAGCCCATTAAGATGCTTTGCTTGTTTTCTTTAAACAAGTGTGTCTATGTTAAAAATAAAAAAAAATTTGCTTCATTATTATAACAGTAGAGGATTTTTAACAGTCGCCTACTTTGCTCAACATATTTTCTGTGTATTTTTCCGTGATTCCCTAATGTTTCTTTATTTGTTCTTTTGTTCATAGAGAGAGAGAGAGAGAGAGAGAGAGAGAGAGAGAGAGAGAGAGAGAGAGAGAGAGTGCGCGCGAGAGCGAGCGAGGCATGTGCGCGCGTGCGCGTGTGGAAGTCGCGAGGAGGTGAACACTAGATGCTGCCGACACATTCCTAAAAGATGTGCAAAATGGCGCAGGTATGCTGGAGTCCAGAAGGACGTCGGCTGTAGTTCGGACCCGGAGGAAGTGATTTCTGCTCGCCCCATTTTTTTTTTGTCTCGCTCTCCGCTCACCTTATTTTTTGCGTCTCGTCCAATTTCAATGTGATTAAATGGCTTCCGGACGGCGCCGCCAGGCTCCGCGCTCCATCGGGCTTCTCCTGCTCGCTTTTGTCGGTAAGTGACCGGTCGATACCCACGGTACCGGGTCAGAGGTTCCGTGCTGGGGGTTTTTTCAACTTTGTCAAGTGTTTCGCCTTCTGCATATTGTGCTTTTAAGGTGTTTAAAGTCCACGTTTGTTACCCGGGTGGGCGTGTTGCCTGTTTGGACCATAAAGGATGCCTTAATTGTGTCAATGGAGCACCGAGCGCGTTCTTTCCGCCAGCGAGAACATCACAACACAACACGCTGGCGAGCTTTTTTATTACTATTGTGAATGAAAAGGTTCGGACGTGTGTGTGTTTGTGTGTGTTCAGACGCCGTCGCCACGTGTGTGATGAGCTGGGTGTGGATTGCGTCTTAATAATAAACAGTTGCATCTTAAACCGTCCCGTTGTCCGTCTAATGTATTTGATGTTTGAGTGTGTATTTCATATCGTTAGATTATGTGTAGTATAACGGTTTCACGTGACCTTTGAGAATCGCTCGCCGACTTACAGCTGCGTGATTCATGTGTTGTGTTCATTTCACTGGAGTTTTTGGCACTTGCTTCCCAATATCAGTTATATATTACATTAAGAACGGTATAATGTAAATATGAGTTGTTATGTGAAACAAGATGCTGGTTGCTGGTTTAATTTAGCCTGTGTAGATGATGTCATATGTGTGCAGGTGGAAAAGTTACAGTTCTGAACGATCAGTTTGAGATATTCTTAAGCTGGGATTCATTTTATTGAAATGCATTGGAGACATTTCTTACAGATTTATTAACGTTCACATTCCCAGCTCCGGTTTCTTCCACCCCAGGATCGCTTTTAGTATTCCGTCATTGACTTTGAACTCAAAAGTTGAGCTAAATATTTTATCCCCGGACATTGAATATGTCTTGTGTGCATTTTCCTCTTTAAGTGTGGAAATCTTTCCCGCTCCGCCTGCAGTCGGTGTCTTTAATGTATCACAGACAGCAGAAGCTGCGATTGACTGTTCTCTTTTTTCATCTTTTCATTGTTGTAAAAAAATCCCGAGAATTGAACCGAAGGCCTTTTCACTCCTGCATTTCTGCAGCTTGAAGATTACGCGTCAAAGCAGCGCGTCTTTAAATTTCCCTCTCTCTTTGTTAACCAGTGATTGACAGTTGTTGCACGAGAAGCTGCTTTTCATTTATGACGGAGGTTTGTCTGCAGGATTGTGTCTGCAGATTAAGAATACTTGTGTCAAACTACATGACTTCAACTTGTGTTTCAAAATGTGACCTTGTTTGTGAACTCTTATCTGAATGCGCTTTGAGACAGCTAAAACTGTAAAAATCGCCGTACAAATGCTGAGAACTTGAACTTGTTGATCTTTTGTGCTTTTGTTGTTTTTGTTATAGATTTAGTGATCTATTTTTATGCTGGAGTGTGATCGGATCCTATAACAACCCGTTTTATTATTAACTAGGCTGGTTTAACAACTAAACAGTTCCTTAACCTTAAGCGTTTTCCGGGTTATTCCTTAAAATATGTTGAGTTTAAGCAGTGAAAAAAGCTTAATTTTTTGTGTCAGAATATTTATTGATCTTTTGATTATGTTGAGGTACGATCTGATCAATTCAACTAGTCTAAGGTCAAATGTCTAAAAATGTTTTAATAAATGAGTTCTGAATGTTTAGTCCTTATTAAACAGTATAATGTGTGTGTCCGTCTGTCTGAATATTTGTTAATCTTTTGCTTTTGTCAATGCTGAGGTGTACTCATTACAACTAGTATTTTTCTACCACATTTTTTTTCTTAACTAGACTGGTTTGTTGACTAATCAGTCCCTAAACCTTATTTATACGTGTTAGTTTGTAATGTGAAAAAAGACTAAACTGCTAGATTTGATTTTGTAGTCCTATTTTATTATTACAGTAACTAGACTGGTTTAGCAACTAAACAGTCCTTAGACCTTGAGCCATTACATTTGTTGCCTCAAGAGGAAGTTGTCTTGAATATGTTGAGTTCTGTTAAGGCAATATAAAGCTTCATCTGTCTGTCTGTCTGTCTGTCTGTCTCCATTCATGCTTAAAATGATAGATTTAAAGGCCACCGCACTGCTTCAGGAGCCACTTCTTCCACTTGCCTGAACTCTGGATATATCGGTTCGTTCCTTCACTTAATCTTTGGCTGAAAGCAGCCATCATCACCCAGACTGCACATTTAAGTGCTCGGTCACAGGAAGTCAGAACTCTGCAAAGAAAAATCCCACTAACCCTGGGAAGAGATGTAGAGGGAGGAAGAGCAAGACGTCTGCTCTGTTCTACTCAACTTCGCAGGCGAGGAAGAGGAATCCGGACATGTTTACGAGAATCGAAATCGCACCTGCTGCAAAAAAGACACGGCTCTGGTCCTCTCCGCCAATGGTTTTGTTCTGCTCAGCCAATGATATGTGGAGAAGCAAATGACTTTCTGGCCGTAATTGTGTTTCCCTAATGAAACTTGGCTGTTCATGCTCTGTGCTTTAATTCATTCTGTGATTGGTGTGATATTTTACAGACTCAAGGTCGGAAGGGACTGGAGAGCTGGCGTTTAATGCAGAGCTGGTGCTTTGATGAACTTATAATCACATTTCTGTGATTTAGGGCTGGCACCTATTTCTTCTCCGCTGATGTTCACCTGGACTGCCATGTGCAGAGCAGGAGCAAAAAAAACATCAATGCAGGTTTTTAGTAGAAAGACTAAAGGCCTTGTAGCAGTTCAAACCAGTACAGCGATGATGGCCAATCAGAACTTTTGATAGTATATGCTATTTTGAAAATGGCTTGGGATATTTTTACACTTGTGGTGTGTTCGTTTTGAAGCGCGGAGACTTCGGTAATTACTAGTTCGTAATTACTATTCCCGCGAAGTGTAGCAAACGAAATGCGATTGCATATAATATTCGAAAACTTTATTGCAGATACGATTCCCTCTATATTGGATTGTCCAATTGTTGCTGGATTGATTTTTCAAGTTCAAGTTGTTTTATGTAGCGCTTTTCTTAGTCCCAGACCAACGCAAAGTCGCTATGCGGAATTAGGAGTCGAAAAAAAGATGAAAAATGTCCATTGTTATAATAAATAAAAAGTTTTTATATATTTTTGTTTTGTAAAAAAAGAAGTCAAATAAAAAAAGAGAACAATCTCAATCTTTCATTGGTGTTCAGACTATGGGCTATGACCAGAAGAGCAAGCTAGATCACGACAGTGGCTAGGAATAAAACATTTGAGTGTTTCTGTAGTGAACACAACTTGCAAACTCAATTACGCAATCAGATGAACACAAATACCAATTTCTTTCGCAAATAGTAATAAATGTGAAAGGATTTTTGCTCTGGCGTTTCAAAATGTTTCAAAATTCAGTTAGCATCATCTACCATTTCCACATTTGAAACTATTAATATCATCATCATCATCATCATCATCATCATCATCCAAGAGATGCTATTTTCGAGGTTTCTTTGGAATGTCTTGTTTCTTCTCTTCTCACATACGATGAGTGTGAATGTCCTCCGGGTGGAGAGGACAATGATTGATGCTGATGCGGCGTGGCTTGTTGTTTGGAGTGTCATTGGTAGAGCCATGTGCGTACTGCGCTCACACACACACACACACACACACACACACACACACACACACTCCGTCTGAACCTGCCTCGCTGGCCGCAGGACTGAAGCTGAGCTAATCCTGAACTCCACGATGCTCTGGCCGTCCTCAGACCCCGAGCGATTCTCTAGAGACGAGCCGCCGCCATCCACCTCACCAGCTCCTGTGCAAGAAAACACTGGCTTTAGCTTGTGTGCTTCGTATTCTGCTTGTGGTGTGATTTGCATTTTTGCTCATTGCTTTTGCGTTTTCATTTTTGGCACTTTCAGCAAACAATGTTTTGTATTTTTGCAAAATATAAAGCTAAACAGAAAAGTGCAGTTGTATCCCGACCTACGGATGTCCTAGATAACGGAAATCCTGAGTAACGAAATGCGTCGCTGCGGAAATTATGTCCCAAGTTTCGAAATAGTTTAAGAAAGGAGTCTTTTTCTTACCGGTAGCATAGATGGAGATAAGAAAAACCAGACGTTGGAAAAATAAATAATGTCAAATATAATGTCAAAAGAAAACTACAAAAACAATAGTTAAAAATATAACAAAATATAAAATAGGCTTGTATTCTCCCAGAATGCCCATGTTTTTTTTTTTTTTTACTTTTCTTTCTCTCCCGTCTACTTTACAAGTGTTGCCAAATAGATCCGCCATCTTTAAATGACGTCATGCAAATCCCTGAGATTTCCATAATCTTGAGAGAAAGGTGACGTTGCTTGGTCATTTCACGTTTAGTTCATGTGAGATTGTCCGCTGTATCATTTAATGCTGTACCTCTATAAACACTTGCCAAAGGGCAAACTAAACAACTACCATATAACATGTTTTTTATTACCAATATTCTATCATTTCTAAAACAAATTTTGTCAGAAATGACAAAAAAAGGTCATGGCACAGATTAGGTGAATTACATGTAAAATGCTAACAAAATGTTCACTGAACAAACCTGCGCTTGGCACAGACTAATTTCGTACGTCATTGTATCGGAGGCGAGTGACTCTGATTGACTGGTCTTGTGACTGGATCTAAAAGAATGTGCACAAACTTTTTACAAAATAAAATAGTTCTAAGTGCAAACTCAAGTTTCCATAATTAAGTGCAAATCTTTTTTTAACGGTTCAACTGCACTATTCTTTCCTTTGCCGAAGCAATGTGGGTGGATGTTTGACAGAAACAAGAAAAGTGGTGAACATGGTGAAATGTAAAAATTATAATTAGACGGTTTGACATTTAGGGTTCACATAGAAGACCCCCATTTTTCTCTTGGCACCAAAAAACAATTTTCACAAATTAGAATACGCTTTCCCAGAATGCCTTGTGGTCCAACAGAAGGGAGTTGAACCTGCCACCCAATTGTTGCAAGTTTGAATCCCAACAAGGTTTCACAACTGGCACCAACAAGCTCCGCAATACTGTGACTCAAGGCTGCCCACTGCTCCTGGTTTGTGTGTGTGTGTTTACTTCACGGTGTGTGTGTGTGTAACTTCACTGGCTGTTTAAATGCAAAGCACAATGTGGCGCGGCCCCTAGTCACCGTATTGACAAACTTTCAAACGCTGAAATCTCCTCTGAGTCCCTGGAAACCCCCGTGCTGCATGATGGGAAGGTTGGAAAGGGAAATTGAAAATTGGATTTGGAGTCAAAAATCACCCAGTTTGCTAAACACAATTCTGCGAGAAACCAGAGAAATTGCCAATTTTGCTTGCCCTCACTAAGAAGAGAACAATCTTAAAAAAATACACTGCACTGTTCAGTTGTGTCCGTCAAGCGTGTAGAAAGTCCGCTGCTATTAATGAAACAGGAATTGTAATGAACTTAATCTCTAACCCAACCGGGAATGAAACAATACGTGAGACTGAGCAATCAAGAGCTCCTGCCCTTCAGCCCAGTGTCTCTCACCTTCTGTCATGTGATCTGAGGGACAAAGGAGTCAATCCATTCCAGGGCGAGGTCTAAATGAGCAGAGGAGTTTGGAGTTTGGAGTGAGCTGAACCTCAGATGGATTCCTGAGCTGCTTCTGCTCGCCCCATCACTCACCGAAACCCGATCGCTGGATTCCTCCAAGCTCTTTTTGCCCTCTAAGTCAGGACAACCTGCATCGCATTGTTCTTCTTCCCATATGGGTCTACTGGAGAAACCTGCAGAAATGTGTGAAGATCGCATTGTGTGGCCATAATTTTGTGGAAGCTTGAATTGTGATATACCGTTGTCTCAATCTTTATTACGCAAATGCACCAGGCCAACATACGTACGTGTATGAAGAAGTGCCATTCGCATTGTGTTTTTAAACGTGTTAAAAAACTTCTACTTAGATGGTTGTGTATTTAGGTTTTCACGGGTTGTTTGATGCGTAGTTGTCAGTGGCGTGGAGTACTTGAGTAAATGGTACTTTGTTACTTAAGTATTTGTTTGCTACTTTGTACTTGTACTGAGTTTCAAAAACATAAGCAACTTTTACTCTCTCCTTGACTACATTGTTGATTGAGCATTTGTACTCTTTACTTCGTTACATTGTGATTGCCACAATTTCTTGGGCGGACGATGCAATATTGACATCTGCAGGGTGTTGAAGGTACTCGACGCTATTTCTGAGCTAAATCACATGAACCTGAATTAGCAGTTGCACTTTTTGGCACATTGACTGAGACTGACCATCTGTTCTCTTTTTAATCTAAGAAGTTTGTTCTGCCATTTCGAGGCATTTTACACTTCATTTACACTTACATTTCGACATTAGGCAACAAAACCTTAGAATCAAAAATTTGTCTTGCTGTTCACATTTCTTGGTATTTATTTTAGCCTAAATTCAGAGTAAAACAAAAACAAATTGGATACCTTACGGTTTTTACTCAAGTCTTCTTGGTGACTTTTACAGTAAAGTATCCGTGTTTTAAGTATGGCTTTCATGTACTATCTCAGTAGTCATAACAATTCTCAAGTAAAGTAAGTCCATTTACTCAAGCACTTTACACCACAGGTTTTTTTTTTTTTTTTTTTTCAATTATTCAGCTTGTTTTGTCTGTACTTTCCAGGTGTGGCATCATCGGCTGAGCTGTCCTTCACCTTGGAACCCAGTGACATCATCGCTGTTCAGGAACAACCTCTGATGCTGCACTGTCAGGTGGAAGGAATTCCTCCCATCACCATGCAGTGGAGACGAAACGGAGCCCTGGTTGAGGAGGACCAAAACTACCTGATGTTCCCTAACGGCTCAATTCTGATCAGCCACTTCCAGAAGACCAAGTCTGATGGCTCATCTGACGAGGGAGACTATGAATGCGTAGCTCAAAATTTCTTCGGACTGGTCCTGAGCCGCAAAGCCAGAGTTCAGGCTGCGAGTGAGTACAACTTGTTTTTTTTTTGCGTTATGTTACCAGTTTTTGGAGAGATGAAGTCGATATAAGTTCAGATTGTTTTCAGGAATATTTCATAAAGTATCGTAATGTCTGCATATGTTTTGTGTTTGAGCGTGATATAGCATTGCATCTAAAATATCTGCAGCGTGGAAGCATTGTTTTTAAAAATTGGGAAATAAATCACAGTAGGTAATTAATCTTATAATAAAAATGACTAGAGGATAGAAATGTTTCTAATGCAAAGAGAAGTTTCCTCCTGCCTGAGAAGATGCAAATTGCCACGTGTGTGAGAGTTGACGCGTTTTGAATGTCTCACTATTCCAGTGTGTTTGTTTGAGTGTGAGTGTGAGCATATTTTGATTGTGTGTGTGTGTGTGTGTGTGTGTGTGTGTGTATTTGAGCAAACCAGTATGTTTTGAGTGTAGGATTTTAAGGTAGTTTTTAACTATGGGTGTGTGTGTGTGTGTGTGTGTTTATCATGTGATTAGTGTGTATTTTAGTAGGGCAGCGTTTTAAGTGGGACTGTTACTGTGTGTGTGTGTGTGTGTGCGTGTGTGTGTGTGTGTGTGTGTGTGTGTGTGTGTGTGTGTGTGTGTGAGAGAGAGAGAGAGAGAGAGATCTCCATCGGTCGATTTGTATTTTCTGACATATACATTAAAGTGTGCCTCAAACTACTACATTTCTTTTACAGTATTCTGGGGACATCGGATTACTTGTGGGGACCTTTATCATAGCCAAACAATTTTAAAGCCAGTTTGAGGTTCAAAGTGGGATTTTATGTCTCAGATTACAACAGGGGTCTGGTTAGGATTAGAGCAAGCATTTCACATTTAGGCTGTGAGGTTACGGCGAGGTGGTAAGGATTGTATGGTGTCAATAGAGAGACCCCACATTTTAATATACTGTATAGTGTGTGTGTATATATGCAAGGCTTTTGGGTGTGTGACCGAGAGTGTGTGTAAAAATCACATTCGAATTGGCCGCAAAAGTGAAAAAATGAAGTTGAAACAGATGGGTCGCCCAAAATAAGTGATGGGGACCCGGGACGTCCCAGATGAAGATCCGATTCAGACACTGCCCGGCGTGATGTAGACGCGGGCCACATTAACTTTGGATGAACTGAACACGAGGGACACGGGGGGCTTGGACAGGCCGTTTGATAGGTGGACAATGGTCTCCTTCTATTGCTGAAGATAGATTGGCTTGTAGGATCCCGGCTGCCTTTTGTGTGCGGCTGTTGCGCTCCTGGTCCTGCTCGTGTTGTGATTTATACCGCTAAATCTCTTGCTCTTGTATTGAACTTCACTCTTAAACCCCGGCATGCTGTGCTCTTTTCGCGGCGCTTTTGTCGGCGTCACAATAATCTGCCGTGGCGTTGTTTGCCCACTTGCTGGTCACAGGCACCAGACTAAACTTGCTTATCCGAGTCCGTACCCACCGCGGCCCCATATGAATCGGGCCTTGTTCCTCTCCAGCTCCGCCACATTGTTGGCGTGTTATGCTTCTGATTGGATTTTCATAAACTCGGCATGTGTTTATGGCAGCTAAAAATGACTTATCTTTTTTTTTTCTTCTCCCCCCTGAAGACGTCTTTGATGTTTGAGTTTACACAAAAGAGAAGTGAAGAAAGACAGCAGAAGGGCCTTTTGGAGCCGTCCTGATGTTCTCGTTGGCTGATAGCAGGAGGGTTACTGTGGTGGTAAATAGTCGTTAGCCATTAAATGAACGTTAGACTGGTGTTGGTTTGAAAGCGTGTGTGTCTGTGTGGAGGTGAGCGTGTGTTTTGAGACTGTGTGAGGAACGTGAAGGTCTCACGCAGTGGAAACGCTTCGCCACAAGGTCTGTTCCCATGAAGTTCACACAATAAGAGCTTAACCTTTGCAGAAAACAGTGAGGAGAAACTAACCATTCGGAGCAAAAGTGACGCACAAGGTGGCATTTGCATAAGCGTGGCACAGATATTCAGCGAGGCGTGTGCCAAGAACCTTAGAAAAGTACACATCCAGCAGGTCGTTTCCAAGCTCGGTTTAAAACACAGTGTGAAAACTCTTGTAAAGCACAAGCTTATTGCTGTGACAGACAGACGGACAGATAGAGACAGAAGGGCTGGAAAAGGAATATACTGAAACATATACTGGACGACAGAGAGACAGATAGAGAGATAGACACAGACAGGGTAGCAGGCAGACAGGCAGGTATTTAGACAGATGGACAGATAGGCAGGTAGAGAGATATACGGATAGACAGATAGACGAACATACAGACGGACAGGTAGACACGCTATCAGATAGACAGACAGGTAGATGAACACACAGACAGACAGTCAGACCGACGGGTAGATAGATGGATAGATAGATAGATAGATAGATAGATAGATAGATAGATAGATAGATAGATAGATAGATAGATAGATAGATAGATAGATAGATAGATAGATAGATAGATAGATAGATAGATAGATAGATAGATAGATAGATAGATAGACAGACAGACAGACAGATAGACAGACAGATGGACAAACAAGTCAAGTAGATGGAAAGACAGACAGGTAGTAGGATAGACAGACAGATGGCTAGACAGTCAAGTAGAGATAGACGGGTATACAGGCAGACAGACGGACAGACAGATGGCTAGACAGTCAAGTAGAGATAGACGGGTATACAGGCAGACAGACGGACAGACAGATGGCTAGAGAGTCAAGTAGAGATAGACGGGTATACAGGCAGACAGACGGACAGACAGATGGCTAGACAGTCAAGTAGAGATAGACGGGTATACAGGCAGACAGACGGACAGACAGATGGCTAGACAGTCAAGTAGAGATAGACGGGTATACAGGCAGACAGACGGACAGACAAGTAGAGAGAATTACGGACAGACCGATAGAAAACAGACAGACAGATAGACAGGCAGACCGACGGGTAGACAGACAGACGGATAGACAGTTGAGTAGAGATAGACGGGTAGACGGGCAGGTAGATGGATAGATCTTTCTTTTCGAAAAAATGTATCCTAAAAGTAGAGTTAATCAAAGTGTAAACAGACACTAAAAAGTAAACAAACTCGACGCCTCCTAGTTTTCAAGCAGCTTGAATCAACCAGCTGTAATACGCGGAGATGAGTATTGTTTATCTCAGCGTCTTGTTTTGGTTGTGATAGCGAGTGAGGAAGCGAGTGACTTTGCTGTCTGGTTCATGTACAGTAGACACACACGCTGGGCCCTATCTGAACCCAGCGGCCCATCCGGTGGCCTTGTGGTGAGCCGTGTGTGATGTTGTGAGAGAGCAGGACTGACACACTGAGTGCAGACGCTGCACCGCTGAGCTGTGGAACATGTTCTGGCTTCTCTCCCAGTGGGCCAGTGGTTTCAGCTTGGCCTCTGAAGTCACACCGCTTCTGCTGCGCCACAGGGAAGCGGCGACTCCACGCGCGAGACGGCGCCGACCTTTAAACCCGCGCATATCGCTAAAGGTCATTGTTCGCCTGCTTTTTAACACCCTTTTCTTTTATTCTTGGGGGAGTATGTAAAGTTCAACAATCTGTCTGTGTGTCCATCGAATCTCACAGCTAGTCTTCAACAAATACATATACAGACAGATGGACAGGAAATTACAGAGGTGGATGCTGAGAGAGAAAGATAGAGAGAATGCATAGATAGATAGAGAGGGGAGTAGATGGGTAGATAGATGGATGGATGGATAGATGGATGGATATATGGGTGGACAGACAGATGGGTAGATAGAAGGATGGATGGATAAACAGACAAACAGACAGAAAGAGAGATAGAGAAATAGAATGAATACCAGATAGAAATACAGTCAGGTAGATTAAGAGAGAGAGAGATGGAAAGAATCTGGAAAATTGCTCATAAGTGAGAATGAGTGAGAATGTGAATGTGTGTGTTCTTCTCTCTGATTGGTTGGCCTTTAATCCAGTGTTTGTCCCGCCTTCAGATCCAGAGTTGTTTGGAATGGTTCCAGCTCCCCTTGACCCAGAAATGGAAAAACAATTCAGTAATTTGACGGGTGAAAGAAATTGGAGCAGATCTGTAGTATGCGGAAGATGGGAATCTAATAAAAAAAAAAAAACGCAAATAGTTGGTTAACTTTGTTCAACTAGCTACATCAAAAGGAAAGCTGCATTAAATTAGAAATAAAACTGTGATATTTAAAACAACTTGTAATATTTGGGTCTTGATCATTCAATAAAAGTGGTTCCTGTTCCTGGTTTTCATCATGTGACCTTTTGATCTTTACCGTATTAGAATTGACGCTGCTCTACACACATTTTTAGTTCACTTCTACGTGCACATTCCTCTGACGTCTGACGGGTGACATGGTGGAAGGACGTTAGAGACAAGCCAACGTGTATCTGCTGAACTTCACATGAGGAACAGTAGGTGAAGCTGTACAAGAACATCAGCTGGTGAAGCAACAGGTTTAATGAGGCACCAGTCATCTCAAACATCTTTTACACCATTGAAACGACGCACATTTGTGTGAACACTCTTCCCTCAGGCCTCGACTAGAATCGCTGGATCTCATATTAGTTCCTGCAGACGTCTTGATGTAAATGAAGTTTGATCTTCCAGTCAGTATGAGGCATCTGTAAACATTGCTGTCGGTTTTGTCGAATGACATGAGGCTGAATCCATAGTGGTTTTCATAAGTGTTTAAGTTAAGTTAAGTTAAGGTCTTTTTTAATCCTGTCTTCTCTTTTCATGTTTTCTGGTTCACATATAACTTTGAATACTAATGAATAGATGTCAGGCAGCGTAAAACGTTACTAATAAGGGCTGCGAGATATATAAGAAACTTCTTTACGTTTGCAATAAACACGTCATTGATATGAATAATTACCAAAAATAGGATTTACCGGGGCAAATATAGAACGTGTAATATAAATTAGGGTATAAACTAAGCAATGTAGAGCTGCAACTAACGATTATTTTCTTATCGATTAATCTATCGGTTATTTTTTCGATTAGTCGACTAATCTATCGACAAATTTTTCGATTATTCTAACGATTATATTTTGCCCAAACGATTATTTGTCCATAAAAATTAAATAAACATTCTATTTAGTTTTTAATTAACACTTTTTAACTTTTTTTATTTTTTTTTAAACACAAAAAATAATGAAGCATTTAAATTCAGCCCACAACAAAGTGACTTAACTGAAGCTTATCTTGTACAAAACCGCATAGTACGTTTCAATATCCCTTACAAACATTAAATTTTGGCCAAAATAAAGACATAAAAATTACACAAAATAAATAACGAGGCCCTATGAGTTCTTAACACAAGTGCAAAATGAATTCAGTGAGATTGACTCGACTGTAAATATTAAAGTGCAACA
>MU204440.1:4007108-4042108 GCA_017309775.1 Paedocypris sp. Pulau Singkep
TTTTTTTATTAAATTTATTAATTTTTATATTAAAAAATACTCAACCTTAACTCACCAAAGAGTGGACAAAATTGTTGGTACCCTTCGATCAATGAAAGAAAAACTCACAATGGTCACAGAAATAACTTTAATCTGACAAAAGTAATAATATATAAAAATTCTATAAATGTTAACCAATGAAAGTCAGACATTGTTTTTCAACCATGCTTCAACAGAATTATTTTTAAAAATGAACTCATGAAACAGGCATGGACAAAAATGATGGTACCCCTAACTTAATATTTTGTCACTGCAATCAAACGCTTCCTGTAACTGTCAATGAGACTTCTGCACCTCTGCAGGTATTTTGGCCCACTCCACATGAGCAAACTGCTCCAGTTGTGTCCGGTTTGAAAGGTGCCTTTTCCAGACTGCATGTTTCAGCTCCTTCCAAAGATGCTCGATAAGATTGAGGTCAGGGCTCATAGAAGGCCACTTTAGAATAGTCCCATTTTTTCTTCTTAGCCATTCTTGGTTGTTTTTAGCAGTGTGTTTTGGGTCATTGTCCTGTTGCAAGACCCATGACCTGCGACTGACAGTGTCACAAGCTTTCTGACACTGGCCAGTACATTTCTCTCTAATAATAATAATAATAATAATGCTTTCGATTTTTATTTGAACGGCGCTTTACAAGTCTTCTTTACAAGTCTTCTCAAAGCGCCTCTTACAATGAGAAACACCATGCACACCAACCTTTTGCCCGGAGAAATAGCGGCAACCAATCTGCGCCAGCGTCCACTTCAACCGGGCATACACACCACACACGGTCACAAACACCCACACAAGGCCAGATTAACCTGAAACGCATGTTTTTTCGGACTGTGGGGGAAACCGGAGCACCCGGAGGAAACCCACGCAAACATGAGGAGAACATGCAAACTCCACACAGAAAGGCCCCGACCGGCCTCGAACTCACACCCCGAGTCACCGTGCCGGCTCTAGAATCCCTTGATAGTCTTGAGATTTCATTGTACCCTGCACAGATTCAAGACACCCTGTGCCAGACGCAGCAAAGCAGGCCCAAAACATAACAGAGCCTCCTCCATGTTTCACAGTAGGGACAGTGTACTTTTCTTGATATGCTTCATTTTTTCGTCTGTGAACATACAGCTGATGTGCCTTGGCAAAAAGTTTGATTTTTGTCTCATCTGTCCATAGGACATTCTCCCAGAAGCTTTGTGGCTTGTCAACATGTAGTTTGGCATATTCCAGTCTTGCTTTTTTATGATTAGTTTTCAACAATGGTGTCCTCCTTGGTCGTCTCCCATGTAGTCCACTTTGGCTCAAACAATGACGGATGGTGCGATCTGACACTGATGTTCCTTGAGCATGAAGTTCACCTTGAATCTCTTTAGAAGTCTTTCTAGACTCTTTTGTTACCATTCGAATTATCCGTCTCTTAGATTTGTCATCAATTTTCCTCCTGCGACCACGTCCAGGGAGGTTGGCTATAGTCCCATGGATCTTAAACTTCTGAATAATATGTGCAACTGTAGTCACAGGAACATCTAGTTGCTTGGAGATGGTCTTATAGCCTTTACCTTTAACATGCTTGTCTATAATTTTCTTTCTGATCTCTTGAGACAACTCTTTCCTTGGCTTCCTCTGGTCCATGTTGAGTGTGGTACTCACCATATCACCAAACAACACAGTGACTACCTGGAGCCATATATATAGGCCCACTGGCTGATTACAAGGTTGTAGACACCTGTGATGCTAATTAGTGGACACACCTTAAATCAACAGGTCCCTTTGGTCACATTATATTCAGTGTTTTCTAGGGGTACCATAATTTTTGTCCATGCCTGTTTCATGAGTAGAGCTGCAACTAACGATTATTTTCTTATCGATGAATCTATCGGTTATTTTTTCGATTAGTCGACTAATCTATCGACTAATTTTTCGATTATTCTAACGATTATATTTTGCCCAAACGATTATTTGTCCATAAAAATTAAATAAACATGCTATTTAGTTTTTAATTAACACTTTTTAACTTTTTTTATTTTTTTTTAAACACAAAAAACAATGAAGCATTTAAATTCAGCCAACAACAAAGTGACTTAACTGAAGCTTATCTTGTACAAAACCGCATAGTACGTTTCAATATCCCTTACAAACATTAAATTTTGGCCAAAATAAAGACATAAAAATTACACAAAATAAATAACGAGGCCCTATGAGTTCTTAACACAAGTGCAAAATGAATTCAGTGAGATTGACTCGACTGTAAATATTAAAGTGCAACATAAAATATAAATCCTAAAAAAATGTAATCACACGTGCATGTCTATCTGCTCAGAGGTGACGCTTTTTTTTTTTTTCAAATCAAGTTTTAAAATAATTTAACTAAACGCAGATCTTCTATATGATTATTTAATTAACATCAACAACTGAAATTAAAGCACAGTGCATACATTTCGTATTGACATGAAAAATTAGCAGTTCTCTTCTAATTAAAACAACTTGCAGAGAGAGAGAGAGAGAGAGAGAGAGAGAGAGAGAGAGAGAGAGAGAGAGAGAGAGAGAGAGAGAGACCAAAATGTGTCCTAACGACAGAGACCTCGATCATCCATTTATGTTTCCCACACTTTAGACCACTTATTTGCTGCAAAAAGCGACTACTCGACGCGTGATTTTTGCGTCGACTACTCGTTGCAGCTCTAAAGCAATGTATGCTTTTGAAGCAGAAAAATACGTTGTTTTTTTTTTTTGGTGATTTTCTGAGTGTGTAGAAGTCTTCTGTGCCATTTTCAAGGGAATAAAGAAGAGTTTTGGCGATTGTTAGCGAAAAGGTTCTTATTTAGAGAAAAAATTGTTATTGTTAATACGCTTACAGTTATTTTGTAAAAAAAATGTCATTTTTGACAGCATGCTTGTAAAGACATTGCAGTGGACATAAAAAAAAAAAAATACATTAAAAAGACTACAATGGCGAAAAGGTTTTACTTATTGGTCCAATGTATGGTGAAAAAAATGTTGAAAACAAGCAGAATAAAGGTTACACTGCACAAAAGAAACAGAAATTATAAAGATGCAAAGGAACAGTAAATGAAATGTTCTTTCATTCATTCGTCCATGCTTACTCTAATGCTTCCTCCATTTCGTGGTCACGGGGAGCAGGAGCCAATCTCAGCAGCTCTGGGCCTCAGTCTGGGATTAGGATACTCATGAGGTGGAATACTCAGTCTGGATTGATGGCCAATTATTCACCGAGTGGGACACACTGTGTGAGGAACCCGGAGACCTGGAGGAAACGTACACAAGACCCCGACTCAAACTCACACTTCTGATGAATCTGGATAAAAAATGTAGAAGTGCACACATTTTGCAGCAAATTTTCCTGCCAAAGTTCCAACGATGGAAAGGTGATTATTGCAAGAAGGTCTGTATATTGGGTCCCTTTGTTGAATATTCCCAAACTCTTTTCAAACCAGCCCTGACACATTCTGTTAACCTCGCTCCTCTCGTGAGATGTTTGTGGCTATAATGGGATAAATGCACCTTGTTCTTTGCTGTGAGGGGGCTTTGTGACACTATAGGCCGGCTGTTTGTGTAGCCATCACATTGAGTCTTTAATAGAATGATGGAGATAATAGTAATGGCCAACCACCAGTCGGCTTTAGCATACAAGAGGCTTTCCATCCATTACGGCGCTCTTTCATCCTTTTAGACAAAACCAGTCTTGCGCAGGTTGTGTGGAAGAGGCCTTTCTCCCGCTAAGTGAGGTGACATAGATCAGCTCCTTAGTCCTCCACATCATCAAAAGGCTCTTTTTGGCCCATGTTTTTGTATCTTTTCTGGTTTTGCCCACATTTTGGAGAGATGGGCTCAATTTGCACTTCAGGGCAATTTTGGCCATTCGAACTCCCACTGGCACGATGAGAAAACTCCTTCACAAAGGAGGGTGCGATTAGCAAGCTTCCTTACAATCCTCGGCGGATAAAGAGCGCTTTTGCCCCCAAAACAGCCCGTCTTTTTCATAAATTACTCTTCCCATTTGCCCGTGGACGGATTCTGTGACGCTGAGCTCCCGCCGACTCTCTCAATCACACGGCTCTTTCAGGAGACACTTGGTTTTTGTAAATGTTGCGTCTTTGATGGCGCTTCTCCATTTTCTGGCCGTTGTCGCTCTGTTTGTTGGATCCTCATTAGCCGGGCTTCGGGAAGCTTTTCATGGCCAGAGGAAACTAGTACAGTGCCATCGAGCCGCATGGTTTATTCCCGCTTCCTGGCCTCCTCTTGATCCTGTCACCAAGCAACTGATCACCAAGCCCCCACCCGTCACCAAACGGCCCTCCACCATCCATCCAGACACATGTGTCTTTGTTCCGTTCTTCAGCCTCCATCGGGAAGAGTTTAAGCTTTAAGTATTAATTCAGTTTTTTCCATTCGGCCTGTAATTGAACCAATCAACTTCCTAGTTGACCAAGTCTCACAAGTACTAGATCACGACGTTTGATTTCACGACCCACCTAGACGCCGACAAACGCCAACGTCTCGTTGGCGTTTGTCGGCGTCTAGGTGGGTCGTGAAATCAAACGTCGTGATCTCGTACAGAAGAAGCCTTCACCCTGATTGTAGCATCTGGTCCATCGGATTGTAAAAAAAGCGGGAAAATGGAAGCCATAAAAAAAGAATCTCTCCTGCTCGCTTTAAAGGAGACATTTGGAATCAGATTTGACATTTTGTGTGGCAACAACAAATCCTGGGTGTTGAATGCGAGCCGCTGTGTTGTAAAAGCGGAGGGGTGGATGTGTTGACACATAACCATCAAAGCGAAGGCAGTTATAGGCGGTGGGGGAGGGGGAGGCGGGGTTTTTTTTTTTTCTGGATTTCGCTTCTTCGCCGTCCCTCCTTCCTCTCCATCACTTGGCAAGCCGTGTCTTACCGTTCTTCTTTGTCCAGTAGCCATGCCCCGCCCACCAGCCCTCAGTCCCATGAGCCCCCCCCCCACCCCGTCTCCCGGCCCGCCCGCACCCCACTGACATGGAGCTCAATGACACATGCTTTCAGGTCAGAACCGCCTCACAATGGGGCAGGAGGATATGAGAGAGATGGCGAGAAAGGAGAATGTTTCAAGAAGAACCGAGAGCCCTAATTAAGAGAGAAAAAGAACGATTGGTGCTGGGTCATCCAGGATGGCAAATTAAGAGTCCTCTTCTCACTGAGCTTATCTTTTCACCGGTGCTTTTATATTGTCCGTTAAACTCCAGCTTGTAATGCGGCACCGTGAGCCAAACTGGGCTTTGTGTGAGCCAATGAAATTAGGTTAGTATGCAAAAACTACGGGATTGGTGTATTTGTAAGAACTTAAATGTGTCCAAATGAGGGAATCAGGGAGCGAATTTGATCCGCCGTTATGACTGGATGTGTAATTCACTGATGAGCTATTGGGGACCTTAACACTTCTCTCTTACTCACTCTGGAGAGTGGTTTATCGGTTATTTGTGGACCACTTTAAATAAACGCCACACGTTGAGGGGGAAAAAACATTTTTTTTCAATCCTGTAACAGATGCATCTCTGTCCTCAAGGGATGCTTGTGTGTGTTTTCAATTTATACTGGATCAACGTCCAACTATCAAATCTGTTAATGTCGCGGAAAATATTCTTGTTGAGATTTGGTTTCACCAATTACAGAAAAAATTGTAGGGATATTATTGAGTCGCTCTTTGCTGATACATTATAATTTTTTATTGTGTTTTTCTTTTTATTCACATAAATCAGTTTTTGCTAGTTAAAGAATTTTTTTATATTCATGTAATAACAACAATTTACTATATATGTGTACGTTTTTTGCGTTAGTTTTTAAAGAAAAAAATAACTTTTTAAAAATTCATTTAATAACAATAATAATTATACTATTTATATCCAGTTAGGGGTGTGCAATATACTGGTATTGCAATGAAAACCAGCACATACAGTATAAGAAAATAAATGTATCATCACACTTCAATTACATTACGTACATTGTTGTATAACACCTTTATTACGTAACATGCGTTTTTTTAATGCAGCAGTGATGACGAAATGATCAGCTTGTGTTGCTTTTGTTCACTTTTGTTCATCAAGCACAGATAACACCTGAATGTTTGCTGGTGTTGTTTTTTTTTACGTCTGAAAGTTGCTTCGTTGTGTCTATTTTTTGAAGCCAAAGCTGGAAACAACTTGAAGCAGTTTAGCCTGCAACTATCTTTGTTAAACAGAGCGTTTGAAATTGTTCTGCTGCTATTCTCCATGAAAGCAAAATCAAATTTATCTCAACAATCTTTCGTTATCAGCATTTGGATCTGTGTTATAACTGCAGAAAAACTGACAAACACGTTAGTTTCAAAATTGCAGAAAAGATCTCAATGTTCAGTCTCCTACTGCCAGGTGTGTAAGTCAGAAGCTGAAGGTTTCTCCAGCTACACGTGTATTTTCCTGTTTGCTGCATAATTTAATCCAGTCGCTGCCCATGTAAAATACCCTTTCGCCCTGTTTAAAGGCCGTGACTTGGAGAAATGAGAACCAGTCGGTGAAGGGAAATGAGTAGAACCGAACTTCACACACTCTTTAAGATCTAAAACAGCTGTCACATAATTCTGACGTGTGTTTGTGGAGCGACTGAGCCTTTGCTGGTATCATTCATGTGTCTGTCACTCCATTGTTCCGCTGTTTTCCTGCCTCCGTTTCTCCCATGACTCCAGGATTCCTGTGTTCTTTCAGTCCTTCACATTCTTTTCCTGATTTCAGGCCTCCCTCATAACTCTCTACTCTCTCTTCACGCCCAGCTAAGTAGTCTGTCAGTTTGATGGTGATTTGGCTGCACGGCGCTGATAAATGTCAAGCCGAAGCATGAAAAAAAAAAACCACACGTCAATCTCCATTTCAGCAGTTTACTATTAATTTGCTTTAAACCCCTAATAATACTCTTAAACACGGACATTTGTCTGTTGGGTTACCAAGTAAATTTTTCCATTTTCAGCGCTTGCAAAATAAGAAAACGACTGAGGAAAAGCAGGGTATGTGTTTAGCACTCGTGCACTTGACCATGGCCGTAGATTTCAATGCATTCAAAGCATTGTTAAGAGGATTTTTCCACTTGGTTAAGAAGGGGCTTCGCTAGAGGCACTGTGAGGGGCAGAGGGGTTGTAAATGAGTTCTGTCCGGATGTCTTGGGACCACCCCGGCTTTTTCCCCCAAACAAGTAAGTGAAAAGAAGGTCTGTGATCAGCTCGTTTTGGGTCCAGAGTTTGGGGTCAATAGCTTGTCGAGAGAATTCCCCTGTAATGGAGGTTAAAGGGAAAGCGTTCAAGGTCAAAGTGGAGGTCACTGGGGACTGGACAGATTTACATAACTTTATTTTTTGAGCTTGTTGGGAATTTGGGGAATATTGATGAATTACATTATTTAGCCACTGTTATATAGCTTCATTTGACCATTACAATTCCCATTACAGCTTATACGTTTAGCTTTTGTCCACAGCCATGACCTTTGGTTTTGGATATAATCACAAGTCAAAGGAAAGCTTGAATTATTACTGACATGATATGTAATTATAGAAAATATCAGGTTTCAGAAAGGAAGTGGTCAGTATTTGTAACATTACAAAAGGATCCATTTAGGTTTGTGTTTTACACAAAATAGAAGGAACGGGATAATTTCAGTCGATTACTAGAGCTTTCTATAGGCAATACTTTGTTTTCTCTCTCCCACCTCATATATTGTTATTATTTGGAAGTAATGATAGAAATAGGTAGTTGCTCAACAGTCTTAAATGTAAAGACTTCAAAACTTTGAAAAGGTCTACATTCTTTACCAGATTTCGTTTTTGATGGGATTTTTTTATGCAAATGTCCATTTTATTTATTTATTTTATTTATGAGATAAATTTTTTTTTACAGTGTCAAAACAACGCGTTTCGTTAAAATGGGCTGTCTAGCTCTTTGGGCTTAATGAGTCTTTATTTAAAATAATTCTTAATCATTATTGCTAATTATTGCTTTAATATTTACCCAAATAAGTGTGATTGTCCCAAAAATAATAAGAGGCTCGAACTCCACCATTGTTGCTAGCGTCTATATTTCTGTATTTTTTTTCTCTCTTTCTGCTCCTCATCTGCCCGGTCGTGTCCATCAGTATGTCTTTCCGTGCCAGCTCTGTGTGCCAGCTTCCCTCTGAAGTCTCATTCCCTCTGTATCCCCTGCCCTGTCACCGCGCTTCACTACACTTTACAGCACCTTTACAGCCAGACAGTGCTGTTAAACATAGTTTACAGGGCCCACGGCATCCACCAATAAAAACCCTGCCCGCCTGAGCCATCCGCCAATACAAACTCTCTCCTTCCTGTCCGCCCCTATTCGGCAGACATCTTGGTTTGGGAAAAAGCCGGGCAGAAAATTGGGGGAGCTAAAGGAGATGGACAGAAATAGAAAGGAGGGAAGGCCGTGATGAGGCGGTGTGACATGTCGCAGCTTATTAGCCGTCCCCTACGTCTCTCTCGCCATCGCTGTCATTCTGGCGCTCCAGTGTTACCTCTCTGGAGGTTTCAACTTCTTCATCTTCATTATTTTAGTGAAGCGTTTCAATTAAAGTGCACGTCTGCCCCGAGAGGGTTCCACGAGAGCAGGGGTCATATCAAAATTGCATAACATTATTTATGCTTCCTTTCTCTGGGTGACTTTCTTGGCTTGAGAACTTGGCGACAAACATGTTGTGTGATGTTTAATACTTTTACAGATAGGTACTGTATTTTTCAGACTATAAAGTTGCACGACATTATTTATGCTTCCTTTCTCTGGGTGTTTAGTTCGCCAGGCAAAATCTACTTGTATTTTAACTTTTTTTCCACTTAATCTCTGCTTGAACATCAATTATAAGAAAAATAGACTTTCTTGGCTCGAGAACTTGGCAACAAACATATTTGGTGATGTTTAATACTTTTACAAATTTTTAGACTTTAAAATGGTTTCAAAATACACCATGCTACTTAAAATCTGGGAAAAATGTACGACTTGCACAAAAGATTAGAAAATAGACAATATGGGTTTATTTTTGGCGCACTTTCCCATCCTGTGCCCCCTATAGTCCGAAAAATACTGTAATATAAAAATTCTTTTATGTTTTCCTCTAAAATTGGTATTTTAAAAATAGTACACATTTTTACGGTAATATTAAAATGTTATTTTTATGCCAATGAGGTGCCTGACACTTTCCGTCGCCCCCTCTTTGCCCCTCCCCCCTGCCATTCTCTGCATTTACTCTGTGATGCCAGGGTGATAGGTCACAGTAGGCTGGCGCGGAGGAGGGGTGGGCCGGGGAATGGTGACCTCTGTGTGTGCATTAGGGCAGAATCCCCCTCCCTGTTTTCGTCCTTTAGTCTGACACCTCTCAACACCCCCACCCCGCCGTTCCCAGTGCCGCCCATCCCCTCCCCGTGGGCCTCCTCAGGGGCCAGCGACATTGACCTTGGCTTTGAATAAATAAGGTGGTTGAACGCTGACATAGGGCCGAGCTTTTCCCCGTTTAAAACCAGCGCCGACTCGTCCACTGGTGGCGGGCAATCAGTTGAAACCCACCGCGGTGTCGCCAACACTTGAAAAGGGGCTTTGATTGGTCATGCTGTCATAAGAGATCTGTTTCAGGCGTTTAATGTTTTTCCAAGCCGCTTCAACACTTGGCTGGCACAAATAAATCCCGTTTCACGCACAAAGCATTTGCTTGCTCTGCAGCGCTGGTGGCGTAACTCCCTGACTCGGGCTCAGATAAGATCGCTGTCTTTCACTGGCACCGAATTGTTTGCGCTACTTGTTTTACAGATTTATGAAGAGCGTTAACCCTACAGCAGATCATGTTATCCCGTTTGGGTTACACAAATCGGGTTATTACTGTATTTAACTGGCAAGCGATTGGGAAAGGAGACGGGGGGAGTCGTGGGATGCACGTTTCTGAGACCAATGATGCCAAATACTGTACACTACATCCGATGCACTTTTGTAGTTTTGAGAGCTTTTGTAGGATAACGTTTTGTAGTTAATGTATAAGCGTAATGTATAAGGTTTGAAGGTTTGGATTTTACGGATCTGTTATTTTTGTTCTTTGTTATTTGGAACAAAAAATAGCCGAGAATTATTATGAACATACAATGGTAGAAAATTAGTTTTTGTTTTTCCTTGTTTTGTTACTCATTTTAGTCACATTTTCCTTTTGCTGTGTTTACTTTTTTTATCTGGTTTCATCTAATGGAAAATCCAGAATGACCATACACCAGTCATAAAAATCAAAAAAGAAATGTTTGTACTAAAGCTTTTGTTCTACTTATGTTTCCATAAAATGCTGAAACGAATACACGTTAACCTCAGATTTTTGTTTCTGATATATTTAATATATAAATACACATGTGTAAATATATGTACCATGTATATATACTGTCTGTATGTTTGTGTGTGTGTGTGTGTATATATATATATATATATATATAGGAATATGTTAAGTAATAATTCATTTGTTTGTTTGACATGAGTTTTTTTTATTTTACATTTTACTGGCCATTAAAAGACACATTTTTAAAAGTCTACGTATTTTTTTTTTTTCATTCTTATTTAACTGTGAAATTGACATTTATTGACCCTCAAACCTTTTTGCACTTTTTTTAATTTCAAAATAAATTATTCCTTTTACCCTGCGATCAATAAAGTCAATCTAATCCATCTACATCTAAACCATCACCACACACACTTCTCCACGTTTTGGACTAGAACACTTCTGTCATTTTTGCCACGAACGTTTTCCACCTGAATGGAGAAAAATCTTTCCATAAATCCCACTGACCCGATTTAGCTTTTCAAAACTGACACACACTCGCAACAATTTTTCCCACGTCAACATCCCAATTGCACTACACTGTCATTACAAACTTTGTTTTTTGATTCAAAAGCTGTAGTCAAAAAACTTTTATGGCCATTGTGTGTGTGTGTGTGTGTGTGTGTGTGTGTGTGTGTGTGTGTGTGTGTGTGTGTGTGTGTGGTTGAGTGTCTGAGCTAAAAATCGCAAGCGAATCTGTCAACGTTCTTCACCCCACGCGCTGGAAACGCTTCTTCTCCTCAGTGTGGCCTAGAATTGAGTGTTTTATCCTGACAAGGGCTGAGAGCAAGATAGTAAAAGAGAAAGAAATGGAGGTCAGTGGCATGGTGGGCCGCCTCACTGCTCTGTAATTTTACAATTTCTCTGTGTGACCTCCATAACATGCACCCTGGAAAGCCAGAAGCTACAGCTGGAGAAATGCATTGGTTAGGTTATTTTCTTTCAAATAACAGCTGTGAAATGATGGATAACAGGTAGGATATGTGGTGGAGACGGAGAGGAGAATGGAATCAGGAAAGCACTGACTTTACAGCGGGAGCAGTAGATCATGTAAACTAATGGAATCTAAAAAAGAGGGATAAAAAAGGAGGAGAGTACTGTATCTATCACGTTGATGGCGTAGTTACACAATAAGTGCAGGTACTTTCTGAGCATCTGCCTCTCAGACAGTGTTGCTCGGTGACGTTCTCCGGGTGAAAGAAAACGACAAGATGGTGTGACGAGATCCTCTTGGAGTCATGCTATGTTTAGTATTATAATGAATTATGTGATGTACAAAAACATTTTTTGCATGAACAAACTAAATACACTGATTATAATTTACATAATTTAAGATGCATAAATCTACTTTTTTGAAAACGTTTTTTTTTTTTAAAAGCAATAAATTTTATCATATGTGGATGTGTAAAAATATATATGAATATGTATGTATGTATACTTGTAGTTTATAAATGTAAATTGCATGTATAACATGTGTATATATATAGCATATAGTGTATATATAAATGTGTGTGTAATTCTTTTTTTCTTCCAAACTAAATTAGCTTGAAACTACATCTGTTAATTTAGAATAATGTTTTTTGATTCTATATTTTCCATATAATTAACTGTTCCATATTTTCTTTATTTTTGTACTTGTATTATTTATATCCATCCATCCATCCACTCATTTTCTAGCCAATCACAGCAGCTCTGGGCCCGAGGCGGTTTATTTATATGCGAATGTACATTTTCTCGTGATCTGAGTGTCTCATTACACTCCTAATGACAATTGTTCTTTTTTGATATTTTCTTCTACTGTTCTTGTTACTGTAATATTGAAAAAAGACCATTCGTCCCAAAGATTTCCGTAATGAATAAATGTGAGCAAATAACGGTTAACGTTCATTCTGTTGCCTCGTCGTGACGAAAGTGGAGGCTTTTCCGCGCCGCAGTCGTTTTCTCGCTATTGACTCTGGAATATTATTGATTCTTTGGCTATTGCGGTGGAATGGTCCGCAGATTGATGCCTGGAGGCATTCACACAGCGTGTCGAGGGTCATTTTTCTTCTTCTCATCTGGGCGCTGTGATTTGTCAGGAGCGATGTGTCTTTCCAGCTTCACGCTGGGGTTTGCGTGCGCGCCCGTGTGTGTTTGCATGAGTCTGTACGGAATGGAGCATGTGTTGAGGAGCTGGACATCGGAGGGTCCGAGTCGAGAGGTGATTTCCCCTGTGACTGTAGTCAGCTGGCTCTTTAGGGGCCCCGCTGGAAAAAAAAAAAAAAGAAAGGCATATAAAAGGGAAAAAAAACGAGAGAAAAAGGCACCCAACTGCCAGCTGTCTTTGCAGGGAAGGATGATGGAATATGTGATGGAGAATGAAGGGGGGCACGGTGTGATGGTCCCCACAAGCCACCGCTCCATTTTCCTCACGCAAACACATTTACAAGGAGACGCACGCCGCTCAATCACTTCATCTGTCAGCTTTAGATGGTCCGGAGAAAGCCGCGTGTGTGTGTGTGTGAGGGTCTTTTTCCATCTTTGTGAGGACATCCATCATGTGTTGGCTGTAGAGCGACTTTGGGTAATAACACCCGATTTTTATTTGATCGAAATCTCTTTTGTAATGAGGATTGGGTTTGGAGGGTGATTAATGGCGTGTGTGTGTGTGTGTGTGTGTGTGTGTGTGTTGGCGCTGTAGATCCTTGAGTGCATGACTTTTTCCCGTCATATCTTGTAACTCACGGGAGGCTGTGAGTGTCTGTCTTGTTGAGTGTGATGGATGGGATACTTTTCCTCCTGCGGTAATTGTGCTCAAAGTGACAAACTCCGACGTCGTCTATATCACGGAGGTTCAGTCAGCAGCCGTTGGAGGTTCGCGATGGTGGAGAACATCCACGTTTTTTTTTCCCCTCAGCCTCCCAAGCTTGTGTCCATTAGTGCTCCGTGTTGTCCTGTAAAAGTATCCATGCCTGCCTACATACTTTCACGCCACATCCTTGCCCTAGATTGTGATTAATGGCCGCAATTCAGCCAGAAAAATTCCCTTGAGTGGCTGCCAGTTGGCTTATGCAGAGAAGAAACTCATTACGGCTGTCAGTTCAGCTGACGGAGGAAGTGTGTTTGTGCCCATGCGTGTCATGCCATAGGTGTTGTGCACATGCGAGTCCCGGGACTCGTTTGCCGGTGTGTTACGGGGACCCCAAGACCCTCTTGAAAAGCAAGCGGTGTTGCCGTCTGATTTAGGGTTTTTAACGGATAACTAGGCCACATCAGTCACTCGGAGGCTTGAAATCTTGACTTCCGCGTTCGGGCTGATCATTTGTGTGTTGCCTTGCCAGTCCGTGTGCTTTTATGTGAGAACTTCTCCTCCACCAGACTGTCTGTGATGTGTTGTGTGTCTCGCTTGCTCGCGTTTGATCCGCTCTCTCGCACTCAACGTGCCTTCGTTTCATGTTTTTGAGGACGAAGACACACACACTCCAAGGCAAACGGTAATTGGAAAGCGCTTGAAAGGTGTTTGCGTTCATCGAGGCTTTGGCGTTGGCATCGTTTAAATCTACAGTTTTTTACAAATCGACTTGTGATTTGTACATTTTGTTTTGTTTGTTTGATCAGGCCCTTGTTTGAGAGAGAGAGAGATATAGAGAGTCTGTTCTGCTCCCTGATTGGTTGGCCATCAATCCAGGGTCCTCTTCACCAATCACTAATTCAATCTCTTTCTAATTCACATTTGTAATTCACATGTAATTTGTAATTGATTTCTCATTTAATTCAGATTTGCGCATTTTTAATTTATTAACCAACAAGTCGCGCACAGATTATGAGAAGGTGAGAGGCAGAAATGTTTGGTTTGTTCCACACGTCATGTTCACCAATTCTGTTAAAAACTCTACTTTTTAAAACCGATAATATGTCCCAGTCTCATCGACAGTGAGGTATCCTGCTACAAACTTTCCCGTCTCGAGCGAATCTGAGATGCTTGACCGTGATGAACTAAAATGTGTTAAAACCGATTCATCCAAGCAGAAATAGTTCATCAGTGCTGTTCAGTTCATAAAGAGTCAAGATTATTATTCCAGAGCTCATGGAAATAAATGAAAATCCAATATGGCCTTGAACAAAGTGCATCTCTAATTGCACTGGTGCTGGATGTGCAAAGTGCCTGCTGAGAAAGACCCAATGTGTTGGAGTTATTGTTCTCCGGTCAAGGAGCTGAAGCTGAGAAGTTTGTGAGTCTAGTTAATCTACACACTTCCTGTTCATGTGAGGAGTCAGACGCCAGTAAATCATCTCAGCCTCTCTTGTGGATGAATCATGGCTGACGGGACGGCCAGACTGTTTAGCTCCATCACAGACTGGCACCAGCCTTGTGGATGAGAGACGGATGAGATGCTCAATCTTTTAAAGTTAAGTTGGATAAAGTGTTGACCACACGGGATGCCTCACATTAGGATTCTGTCCATTTCACTTGATTTTTGCACTTTTCATTTTGATATTTGAATGTGCTCATTGGATTTTGAATCCACCAAATTTCAACCATCGCATTTGTTTGGTGTAAATATGAGAGCTAATGTTTACATTGGTTACTTAAAACCAAGTAAACAAGTAAAAATATGTGTTTTAATAAAATTATGTTTAAAAGTATTTTTTTATTTATTTGAATTTTTAGTGAGTCATTTAACACAGCTGAAAAGTGTTTTACATTTTAAGTGTAATGGAAATACATTTTAATGGTTTTATTGATATATTTATAATTTCCAGCAAAAAAAATAGCGTCATAAGTAGATTTTTCTCTCCTACTGTTTTGATGGCAAGTCTCGGAGGTCTACAGTGATATTATTATTTTTTTTACGGAGACAGAGCGACTGGTTTGAATAGTACGATATTTTATTGGCAGTTTATTGACTTGTCTTTCTAGCTTCATTACTTCCAGCTTGTTGTAACGTTTGGTTACATGCCCATCTCTCCTCTCTCTGCCGTTCCCACACTCGTAAATTGATTGTAAATCACCTTGGGATTTTCTTTTTTCTTTCCCAAGAACGTACATTGAGCGGCGAGCACTTTACATTTGCATGTATGCGTTCGGCGAAGGCTTTTGTTCAAAGCCGCGTTTGTCACACTCAGTCATTCTGTCATTTTAAACACCTACAGAAGAGCATCACCCGTGACAGAAGACCGTTACGTATGTTTACAGTGCGGTTTACAGTTGTGAGGCAGTGTGAGGATGCGAGGGAGAGATGAAGGCCTCAACGCTTCGCCGCTAATGATGGGGAGGCTGACGAGTCTTTTCTGGAGAGGATGTGATGCCCAACATCCATCCACTTTATTTCACAAATCCGAGCCTGCTTAGCCTCGACAAGATCCAGTCCTTTAATTTCTGCCGTGACAGAGCAAAGAGGGTGAAAAGGACAGGGAAATAAATAAGCTGGAGAGAAAATAATGACTGTTCTCTTTGAATGTAAGTGCCAGCTCACTTCTCGCCGCCGCTGGGCTTTTAATAACCCGCAGTTGGTTCTGCGACACATACATTGGTCTTTCTCTACCGCGGGCGACTCTCAGAGCTGTACGATGTGATTGATCGGGGAGTTTTACTTACAGCAGATGAGCTTGGTTTCCATGAACCTTGCTCGGATCGAGAGAAAAGACATTTAAGTGGACAAAATCCCAGTATGGCTAAATGCTAATGATGCTATTAATTGCACTATGGGGACAAAGGCGACACCTTAGTGGGCTGATACGTGATATTTCCCACTCACTTTGCAATTTACTGCTCGTTTCAACTGCCAAGTGTTTGACACGGGCATTTTAAAGTGCCGTATTTTTCAGATTACAAGATGGCCTTAAAAAGTAAAAATGGACTGTGCGGCTTATAATCCAGTGTTTTATATGGGAATAAAGTTTAGGCAATAGATGTTTTAAGAATTAAGGGTGAGGTTTTTAATCCAGTAGAGTCGGAAAAATTCAATTCCAAAGCTCAAAGTGAGTTGTGTCATTATATTTTGTGAAATAAAGTCTTTTTCACCGTCTATTACACTTTTATCAAAATCAAAACAAAACATTTATTTCAAATATAAGACTCATTTCAAATCCTGAAAGAAAGTTTAAAAATTGACTGGGTGCCCTATAATCTGGATGAAAAACCGAGAACCTTGTGTTTGAAATGAAGATTAGGAGATTAATGTTTATTAATGGTGTTATTTATAATCCAGTGTGCTTTATAATCCGAAAAAAAAATACTGCTTAAGGTAAGGATCAAACGGTCTAGAACTGGAATTTTGTGGAATGGAAGCTTTTTTATGTTTACTCCACATTTATTTATGTTTGAGTACCGTATTTTTAATTTGGTAGCTCAAACCGCACTCTGTAAAATCCCAATGAAATGTTTTTAAACTGAGCATGTACCATATAATCTAGAAAAAAAATCGGCCTTATATTTGGAAATAGAATATGATATAGTCGTTCACTAAAGATGCGTCGTCCTAAACAGATTTTGTGAAGTAGTTTTTTTTTTTTGTTCTATTTAACAATTATTCAAGTTTGAGGCAAATTATTTATATTTATATATTTATTTTATAAATTATTATAAAATAAAAATTACATTTATTAAAAATTAACAGTGCGTTTGCCTTATCTGAAAACAAAGACTAGGAAGTAGTTGTTTATTACTAATTCGATGCAAATATGTATTTAACAATTATTCAAATCGGAGGCAAAAAAATACCATTTATATATTTATTATTATAAAATAAAATATTATACTTATTAATAAATGGCAGTGCGTTTGTAATTCCGAAAAAAAAGTGTGTGCCTTATCTGAAAACAAAGATTAGGAAGTAGTCGTTTATTACTAATCCGATGCAAATACGACCTTATAATCCAGTGCGCTTTATAGTCTGGAAATACCGTGTGTTTTTCTAGCTCTGTGACGGTATTAGACGTAATCTGGTGCTGAGCGAGTTATGAGGATGACTATCACCATGACTGTGAGGTGGAGGTGGAAATACGACATAGTATTTGGTTGTGTGGATGAGCTTTATCCCGTATCAGCTCCGGAGGGACAGTAAAGGTAGTGTAGATGTTTTTTTACCAGGTTAAGGCAGGTCCTCTGCAGTCCATCTGCCATTTTCTGCTTTCTTTATTGCTTCCCTTTAGTGTGTCTCCTGCTGTAACCCTTTCCTGCCCTTTGTTTACCTCATCTCTTTTCTTTCTCCCTGCCGTGTGATGGAGCTGGAGCAGGTCGAAGGAGGATGTCACTTTAAGACCTTTGAGCTTTTTTTTTTTTCTCCGTCTTTCTCTCAGAGCAGTGGACAAGCCATTAAATCCATACGGCGGCGTGAAGAAGATGATGTGAAATTACAGTCTGATGAGAGTGTGAAAGGCCTGATTGCTGCTTGGCTTCGGGAGCAGAGCCTCTGATGAGGGGGTAATTTAGCAAAGGGTCTTCACAGTGAGGGGCAAGAGTGACATCAGCTTCTTTCGAGGGTATCTTTCTCACCAAACGTTTGGAAAAAATGGCTCAGGTGGTTTGTTTCTTTGTTAGCATCGTTCTAGCGGTGTCATTGATAACTTGACGGCGGGATTTTATTGGTCAATCTGGACTAAAATTGGGATCATTTTGTACAAAAAATAACTGTTCTAGCTGATTAAGCGGCACAACCAGTGTTGGCGAGGATAAGATGAGTTGTACTCTACATAGCATGGAAATGTGTAGTAAAAATATTAGTATAAATTAGTAAATAATAGAATCTACATGTTTGGCCATTTCTAAATTTCGTAACTTTATTTCATAAAGTGCTAATAAATGCTAATTTTTTTTTTTTTTTCGTTTAGGCTTAGTTAATATATTCTCCATATCTCGTTTTTACGTAAATATAAGCCACCACCCCCCACTTTATATGTTGAAAAAGAAGCATTTTAAGAAAATTGTAATTTTGATTTGACCAAAATTTCTAGTTGTTTTTTTATACTTTATTTTTTGGAATTTTTATTTTATGCCAGAAAAATCAGAGGGGTGCTTATGTTTGCTGGGTACTTGTATTTGCGTAAATACAGTATATTTTCGTAAAATAAAAGGTTAGCTTTTGCTGTTCCTTTACAGTAAATACAGTATATTTTTTCCATGAAATACATAAATTAAATAATAAAATAAAAGTAAAAGGTTATCTTGTACTGTTATTTATACACTGAGTTTGGACCCTCAGGCTTTCCACTATCTTGCCTGAATGAGGAATTGTGGGTAACGTAGTGCGAGGAGAACGCGCCATCAAAAAGACAAATCATTATTGCTGTTGTGTAGTTTTTTCTAAAGCACCCAAGAGACCACATCTTTTTAATCAATAGTGTATTATTCCATTTTGCTAAATCTCAGCTTACGTAAATTAGTTTTGACGCTAGTGAACGCAAGCCCACATGGAAACACAATCTTGTTGAATATTGGCGATATAATGCACTTCATGTACAGTCATTCTCTTCTGTTGATGATCTATATGTCATCTTCATCTAGCTCAATCGATAAACATGTTTTGTGTGTCCTACAAAGCAGATGCAGGCGGGAAAATGATTGAGTTTAATAAGCAGTTGCGTTCCCCATCAGAAATTCCCCATTCCGTTTGAGCGCCGCTATTGGCTAATCACACACCTACGCTGGGAGTGACCTTGAAGTTCAAACCGTACAGAAGCCGTAATTGAAAAATTTGCTGACGGGAAAAACGGCCTCCACTTGATAAACATTTGTTTTTGTGAAATGGACGTCCAGAGGCTGGAGGGTGAAAGCTGGGGTGATGTGAAGCTAATGAGATGTTAATTGAGAACAGTGGCCTAGTTTCGGTCCAACCCATTTCAACTTTCCGGGCCAAGACCATGGGAACCAAGTCAGGGAGCGGGAAAGAATAGCCACCGACACTTTACATGGCGCTGGACTCTGGGCAGTTTATTATTGGACGTGGTGTTTTTTTTCTTTCCTTCCGTTCGCTCTTCTCTTCATCCTGATTATGAGTAACGGTGTTTGAAGTGGCGTAATGAGCATGAAGATCTCGCCTCGCTCCGTCATTAAAGCAAACAAAAGAGTCTCCCTGAACACTCTCATTCATACAGAAAGCATCCAACAAACACTAATGAACATTCCTAAAATAAGCTAAAAGAAAAGAAACGACACAGAAAATATCAACAAAGAGGGCCGCACTCGCGCAGAAGAAAACCCGGCTAATTAATGTTGTAACCCCCTCGTTTCTTTGTCCAGGCGTCTCCTCTTTTTTTCACTCCTCCCTCCGTCTCTTGTTCTCACTGCAACAGTCATTTGAATAATGTCTTAATTTTCAGCATCTGCTCTTTTAATGGGCCTTTTTGTGATTAAAGCAGCATGCCTAAATAGAGAGAGAGAAAGAGAGAGAGAGGGAGGAGGATTAAAGAAGAGGGAGTCTCTCGCTTCACTGTGGTGGGCTTCAGATGAGGGGCTGTGCTTTCCCATCAACCCTTTCACTGAACATAGTTCCCAAGCTTCTGGATTTGCATAAAACGCTCAAAATTGATTTTATTTTTTTTATTTTAATCCATGATGTCTGTGTATCTATTCTTAGATTTAGACAAAATCTGTCTACTATTATTTATTTTGGTGATTCTGTGATCGCTAAATTCAGTATAAAACAGGAAAAATACATATAATCAGTATAAAACAAAGTACATATGTACATATGCATATACAAATACATCAATATAAAACAAAAAATACATATTAAACCAGAATTACAATAAAATTAGTTACAATATTTTGGCATTTTCAAAATTATAAAGTTATGCAATATTTTTCATGTCATGTGCTAACGTATGCTACTTGCAACATAAAAATAAAAATGTAAATCACCACATGTTGTCATTTAAAAAAAAAATTCTCATAGGACTGAGAACATATGAAACATACATAAATGCTAATGTACAAATGCGAACGTCAAATCTATAAAACTTCATTAACGTTTTCACGGTGTGACATCTGCGGTCTGACATCCATCCGTTCATCGGTCCATCCATCCGTCTAACGCAATTAATCAGTCCTTCCAATTCATTTGGCAAATCGATAACTGGGTTTAGGTGACGGGCATCAGTGTAGAGGACAAAAGCGGCTCGGCAGGAGACCAGAGGAGGTGGAGGAGAGAACGCCGCGTGATGTTCAGTGGAGAAATTGATTGAGCCGCACTTTCACAATCAAAGCCTTTCAGATTATTTTTAAAAAGATACTCTGGTTGAGTATTTCATGAGGTATGTTATAGCATTCTCCTTCTTTTTTAATGTAATGGAAATTCTTTGCAAGAAAAAGGAAACTATCCCAGTATTTCCGAGTCAAAAGAGCCGGAAGGATGCGTTTTAAAGTCACAGCACTCGTTTATCGCCATTCGACATTCATCTGAAGATGCTGAGGAACAGGTTGCTCTATCAGTGTGCGAGGCTAAGCAGATTTATCACTCCGTGTGCCTGTTTGCCTCGGGCGGCACATCTGCATTTAAATGCCATCCAGGATCTGTGTGCACGGGAAATAATATCGCAGCGAGATTATTTAAAACCAGTTGAGGCGACGCCACTTTACTCCAAAATAGCATCGTAAACCACATGCATTATTTATGAATGGCATTTTCTATGATCGGAGCCTAATGAAAGTGATGTCACACAACCTAGTGCAAAACATGGGGATAACATGTATATGAATTACATTTGAACACATTTTTGTAACTGTAATTCATTTATTGGTTTAAAAATATAGCACGAAGCAGATATGGGTTTCGAATCAGACTTTCCACTTTCTAACTTATTCAAGTATAAGTGTCTCAAAAAAAGCAAAAACTATAAAATAGTTTGTTACTAGCCACTTTTTTTTATTGTATGACCAGATGCTAATAAAGAAATGTGGCATCAATACCCTACTATAGTGAAGGACGTATTGCTTCTATTATAGTGTAGAGTGCCGCTAATAACGAAAAGTGGCTTCAACATCCTACTATAGTGAGGGTCATATTGCTTAGTCATAATGCATAACGCCCTAATCTAGCAAAGGACATACAACACATTTGTAATGTAGAGCATATCTAATATCAAAATGAGGGTCGACGCCCTACTGTAGCGACAAACAAGCAGCTCATTTTGACTGTAGAGCGCCACTCATAGTTCATTTATTTGTCATCAAAACCCTACTATAGCGCGAGACAAACAGCTTGTTTCTCCTGTTGAATGCCGCCACTATTGAAATATTATCAACACCCTACTATAGCGACGGATGTACTGTTTATTCATATTGTAGAACATCGCTTATAGCAAAATGTGGCATCAAAAAACCCTACTATTGTTAAGGATGTACCGCTCGCATAGTAGAAAAATAGTTGTATTTAAAATCATCAGTCTTCTTTACGTTGTGTGTTTGAATATGTGTGTGTGTGTGTACTGTGTATATCTATCTAAAAATATGTAGATAGATATTATATTAAATGTTCTTTTAGCATTTAAGTTGACCTTTGATCAAAAATCAAAATGTAATCATCAAATAAAATTGTGAAGCCAGTATCTGATCTTGTTTCAGATGTGTAGAAAATATCATCATGATATAATAAAGACATTGTCAAATTTGTGGAAATACCGATATTTGGTGATATGTATTTATATATTGTGGAAAATATCTTCCACAAACTTACATGGCTAAAACTAACCCAGCAGACAGAGAAACATATAGCTGTTCATTTCTCCTGTGGCTGTCCACAGAATGAGATGGGAAAGATCTCAGTGTTCTGAATCCTCCGCCAGCATTACGTTTATACATGAAAAGAAAAGAAACTGAATGCACTATTGAGATTTGCTTGGTTTGAATCAAGCTTATGAATATTGTCGTCCCTCAACACAATGTCCTTTCAGGGTGCGAGAAATGGCATTTAAAATTTGCCCTGAGAGCAGCCGGGGATTTGGATTGTATGGAATGGAGTGTTTTTTTGCGACAATGGAGGGGAAGGGGCATTTAGAGGCCTAGTTATCTGCTATACTAAATCACAATCAGCAGAAGGTCAGAGTTTTGATTTGCTGTCCATTTTGCCGTTTCCACGGTGATTGTCATGGTGAAACCAACTGCATCCAAGCAGCGCGTCCACTTATCCACCTAATGTATGGATGGAAGGAAAGATCTCTTGCTCTCTTCTCTTTTACATTCTTCTCCCATTCAATGAATCACTCTCTTTTTCTCACGCTCGCGCACACACACACACACACACACACACACACACACGCACACTTGTGCTTCTTTTCTCGATCTCTCCTTCCTCTCACCCTATAATTAGATCTGGTTAATTTACACTGTGTGGTTCTTTGGAAAGGGGAAATCTGTAATTCTTCACCGTGTGTGTGTGTGTGTGTCATTATGAAGAGGGAAATAAAACTGCTCCACTAGAACTACTGGCTTCAGTGCTACTGCTAATGGCTCTCAGGCTGGCCGTGTGTGTGTGTGTGTGTGTGTGTGTGCGCGTTCGCGTGCGTGCGTGTGTGTGTGCGTGTGTGTGTGTGCAAGTGTGTGTGCGTACTGCCAGGGTCATTCTGGGACATTTTGAGCATGATGTGAAGATCTGCAATCTTCAACAAAATATTTACATTCGCTGTGCTGAATCATGCAGTGTTCACATCTGTTTGTGTGTGTGTGTGTGTGTGTGTGTGTGTGTGTGTGTGTGTGTTTGAGAAAAAGAGAGAGGGTGTTTTTTAAAAGAGAGTGCATTGCCCTGCTTGGCTTTTTGAATCAATTATTCCTAAATTATGCATTTTAATGTATCTAAATCATTTAATAATTATTTTGACTATTCTTGTTAGGTAGACATTTGAATCTGAATAATGGTTTCTTTCAAGATCACATTGTCTGATTCATGTTTGCTCATGTCAAGGTCATCTGGTGTTTGTGACCTTGACCTTTGAGATTCAATCGTTCCTTGGCCGAGCTCCTATCAAAATTATCTTGTACAGTACATCTAAAAGTGACTTAAAATGCCCTTAATTTGTTTAGCCTCAAAATGCCACCCCATATTTTTATTATTCATGATATTAAATGAGGAAAATACACCTCACACGTATGTGGATGGAAAATTTGTATTTTTAAATGTAATATGTTTTCCCGAAACGCGCATGTTAGGCATTTAACACGGTCTTGAGTTTGTACATAATTGTGACATGTTTAGTTGGGCAGTGCTGTTGGTTGCGCCACTGAATGTTTCAAGCATGCTGCAGATCTCCAGTGGTGACACTTCTTCTGCTAATTGTCCCATGAGAAGATCACTGGGCTGCGGACCCTCTCTAAATGGGTATTTTATTGAACGGATGGCACGTACTGGTCCTCAGAATGGTTGTGTTTTAATGGCAAACTCTCCATGACTACAGCCCGACTCTTACAGGAACTCTCTGCTCATCTTCAGATAGAAAAGGCAGAGCATAAGAGAGTAGCAAGCCAACGCTAATGCTTCATAATCTGCATAAATTAACCCGAGATTTTTTAAGTGTTTTGATTTGATTTAATATTCATCAAGTGAGCAGAATGCAGCAGCTCGACTGATTTGTGAATGCAGCAGCTCCGATAAAAGGACGTATATCTCCACTGCTTGGTTTCCTTCACTGGCTACCGGTTTCTTATCGGATCAAGTTCAAAACTTTTACTTTGACCTTCTGGACTACAGTGGTACCTCTACTTATGAACTAATTTCAGTTTGGTATGTAGAAAATTGTGTAAGTGGAGACAGTTAAAATGTATATCTTCTAATCTTTTCCAAGCCTCTGTAAATTCAGACAAAACTATTTTGTAAATGATAAAGTATTGGTATTAACTGTAATAAAAAGAACAAAACCGTCTAAAAAAAAAAGTCTTATTTATCTTATCTTATTTATCGGGTCCAGGGGCAACATGAGTGGCTAACGGTGAGTAAGAGGTATACGGACACACAATGTTTGTTTTTTTGTCTAGTCTAAGTGAGAAGTGACAAGTTTTTGTTGCTACAATATTTGGCCTGTCAAATCTCTAAACAATTTTGCAACAAGAGACGATGTTTCTCAAAGACCTGCTTCGTACCACGAATATTTTGTTAGTAGAGACAGTAGTACTGCACCATCCTACTACATCTCCTACGTTTACTGGTATAATCCTGATAAGAGATAGTAGTTTCTCTGCAAGGAGGGAACGTTCTCCCATCTGGCCTATCTTTGGTAGAACTTATTCATTCAAACTAGAATTTAACCAGAACTAGCACTTAACTAGCTCTCAAGAACACAAGTGTGTGTGCACCCTGGCTGTCATGGTCTTCTGTCTAGTTGCATTTCTTGAAGTATCCTTGTGTAGAGCATTTGCTGATGCCTTTTATGACAATTTGCGTCTAATGCTCCTCATTCTGTAAGTCTCTTTGGATGAAAGCGAAGCAAATGACTGGAAAGTCTGAAGAATGGAGCCGACGTGCGGTCCCCAGTGTGTCTTTGAGTCTCCGAGGTCACAGCGTGTCAGAAAGCCGCACATTTCTCATTAGGGTTACAGTCCAAGAGCGGCAATGCTGAAGCCCTGCTTACACACAAAGAGATGAAAACACAGAGTGAGGAGCAAAAACACAGCGCTGGAAGACAGAAGGACGAGGAGGGAGGAGGGAAGCGCGGAGAGGAACAATATGCCTCCGTACCCCCAATGGTTCAATGCTTCTTTCTCCTCCCCGGCTGTTTGTGTTTACATGTGAAATGGAGTGTCCTGGTGCCAGAGCGAGGAAGTGCACAGGGGTTCCAGATAATGAGAAACACTTGGAGTTGAAAGCAAAAAACATGGTGGGATGGGGATGACGTGGAGAGAGAAAGAAAACCCTGACACATCCAGTAGATGATGTGCTGGGAAGCAGAAGCGTTGTGAAGTGAAGAGCTCGCTGGCCATTCTTCAACCACCGATTGGGTTTGAACAACTCCAGCCAATTTTCTCCAGTCTGTTCTATTCAATTGTTCCTGGAACTGTATGGAGAAAAAAAAAATTCATTTGGGTCGGACGGCCGTGCTGTTTAATTGCCGTCATTGACCGTGGCATTGACCTTTGTCGTATGCACAATAAATATTCCTTGAATCCTTCTAGACGCAGTTGTGGGAAAGTTGTTTCAGCTCAATGTGAAAAGATAATGCTAAAAAGCCAAATGGTGAAGGGAGATTCATTCGATTTGTGCCTTGGCTTCCGTGTCTCGCGTCCCCTGCCGCGCCAATCAATGAGATAAGTGTGAAAGCCTTGAAAAGATTCTTTTCTGAGAGTCCTTCTCACCCCTCAGAAGGTTTCTCTCCCCGAGCTCCGGCCTGCCGCCTTTGACTCCTGCTAAACAAAACAACCAGTTACAGAAGCATCACTGTGTGAATTTAAGCCGGCAAGCGCCACCCGGAGATCCTTCGGAGCTCGATGGCGCTAGATTAGCTGGAACAAGTATATCAGCGAGACACAAAAAGAACACACGGTAAAGGAGCGAGAGTCGGGGGAGGGGACGAGGCGCTCTTGTTATGCTAAGATTGTCTACTATGGTCCCGCTTGGTTCAAGTTAATTACGACCAACGTTTAAAGAAAAGCACTTGTCTTGAGGACGCTGGTTGGCTGAGGGAAAGACAGACCTCTTGTTAATTGTGTTTGTGTTTCTAGCTCCTCCCCCCCTCCGTGAGCGGCAAGCCAATGAGAGGCTTGCATTTAGAATGCCGGTCATCAGAGATGGGGGTGTTTTTCCCTCCTCCTTTCTTCTGCAAAGACGGAAACGTGTAGTTCTGTTGAGTGATGTCTGAAAGATGAGAACATCTGTATCTGTCACTGTAACATGGAGTCTTGTTGATGTGCTTTTTTGATTGAAAATTTGCTTTCTCGTCACACTCAAATCAATTTTTCACGTTTCGTATGTTTGTTAGTTCTGGCATCAATTTAGAATAATTAATACAGGTTCACCATTCAAGTTTGAGGTCTGTCTGAGTCTGTCTGTGCGGAGTTTGCATGTTCTCCTGCATGTTCTCCGGATTTCCACAGTCCAAAAACATGCATTAGGTGTGAATGTGTGTGTCCCTGTTCTGCTCTCTGATTGGCCACCAATCCAGTGTGTGTCTCGATATCACGTCCCAGAGCTGGTGTGATTGGCTACAGCTCCCAGAATTGAAAAAGCAAATCTGAAAATGGATGGATGAAAGTAACTTTTACTCTCTAGTCGACTAAATATGTATTGAGTAGATGTACTTTTTACTCCACTACATTTGAATGTACACTTACCGTTACTCGTTACAGTGTGAGTGTACGCGACGTCTCCAGGGTGCTGGAGGTATTGGATGTTGTTTATGAGCTAAATCACGTGAATTAGCGATTGCACATTTTTGCATATTTATTATTTAAAATTGAATTGTTTTTTTCCCCCCATTTGGTCGTGCCATTTTGAAACATTGTGATTTTTGAAACAAAATTTAATTTGTATATAAATAAATAAAAACTCATAAATAGTTTCTTGTTTTTCACATTTCTTAGAGTTTTTGAGCCTAAAGAGTACTTAAATTACTTAAATACTTAAGTTCTTTTAAAATGAACACTTTACTTAAGTGTGTGTGTGTGTGTGTGTGTGTGTGTGTGTGTGTGTGTAGTTTGTATCTATATTGGATTATAGTGTATACTTCATTTAAATAGTGTTAGTTATAGGTGTACACACCTTTTTTAGTTTGTTTATCTCTAGGCGCTTTTAAACAAAATGTACAAACACAAATATGCATAAACGCAATATATTTCATGTTATACATACTGATACTTCATCTATATAAGATCAGCACACATACATAACTCTTCCTCTCAGATGGATGAATGAAACTGTCTTTTTGTCCTGTGTGCACCGAAACTATGAACTATTTTATTCCAGAATAATAATCACAACTTTCTCTTCTCATCTTTTCCCAGCAATGGCAGACTTCCACGTGCAACCGCAGTCAGTGCGTGCGGAATTGGGAGGCGTGGGACGATTCCAGTGTCAAATCCATGGTCTGCCCGAGCCAATCATCAGCTGGGAGAGAGATGGGCGGCCTGTGGACACGGCGGATGAAAGGTACACTGGCCTAAAGTGAGGTGTTGGCACTGGTTGTGATGGTGTCCTGGTGTGGTCAGGTACACACTGCTGCCTACAGGCGTGCTGCAGATCACAGGCGTGAGACCCGAAGACGGCGGCGTGTTCTGCTGCGTCGCTCACAACAGCGCCGGAGTCAAACACAGCACAGGCGCGCAGCTCTCCGTCTCAGGTTCATATCCGTTTTTTGACTTTTTTTATTACCATTTTTTTTTCTCTCTCTTTTAATAATAAGCTCTCGTTCTTCTTGAAGGCTCCCAGTCGGCTGTTTACAAAGAGCCCATGATCCTCGTGGGCCCCGAAAACCTCACGCTGACTGTTCATCAGACTGCCATCTTGGAATGCGTGGCCACCGGTTACCCTCGCCCCATCGTCTCGTGGAGTCGATTGGGTAATTTTGACTCCACGACTCATTTTTGTTTCCATTTTTAGTGAGGTTTTTTTCAGATAGACAAGAAGACAAGTCATCTGCAGATTTAACATGCAGTTTGACCATAGAAATGTACAAATGATTGCAACATTTTAATAGAAAGGTCTCAGGCTGTCATTTGTTCACCCTATGAAGTCGTTTAATTGACATGCTGGCCAGCCAATCAGATCTGTTTTTTAAACAAGCCACGCCCTTCATGAGCACCATAAACTCATTGTAATGAGATACTTATTCTTAAAGGTTTAGGTGACTGGAGTTGGAACAATTAAGAATAACGTCGACTTTTAGAGATAGAACAGGAAAAATACTTTTTTTACCCCCACAATGTTGTTTTCTACATATGTTTATTTGTTCTGTCAGTCTCCGATGGTTCCCTAAAGAAGAAAAAAGGGAGGGATAGAGAGAGAGAGCGTGGTTGATTAGTAGATTGAGTGTGGTAGATGTTGATGGATGGATGGATGGATTGATTGTTTGACTGATGGATGTATTGATTGATGGATGGATAGAATGATTGACGATGGATGGATGGTTGGTTGGATGGACGTACGGACGAATGGACTGACTGACTGATCGATTGATTGATTGATTGATTAATTGGTTGATTGATTTGATTGATTGATTGATTACTGATAGACTAGTTGATTTATTGACTCATTGATTGATATTGTACGATTGATTGATTGATTGATTGATTGATTGATTGATTTACTGTTATTTTATTATTTTATCCTATTTTCATATCCTATTAAAGTAGATGAATTACAATGTCTTGCATTTTTATAGAAGGTAAATTGCTTTGGTCGTTTTATAAGTCGCTCACAAGCCAAAACAGTTTTTTTCTGTCCTAAGTCAAGGTGCCAAAGCCCGATAGAGGTCAGAAATGAGTGAAAATGAGCTGATAGATATTTATCCAGAAAGATTCTTTTGAAAGCTCTCTGCTTTTGCAGTCCATTATCAGAGCACATCATCTATGTGGAACTCTGATAAAGCCCGATACTGATTGGTGAACAGATCAGAGGTTAGCGTAATCCACACCAAGCTAGATTTCACGGTGACTCCCACACTGCTGCAATAATCCATTGTCAACTCGTTCCTCACTCCCAACTATTATCTAATGTGATTCTCCCCTTTAAAATGAAAATGATGCGTTCCTGTAACGGCGGGTAATCGGGTTATGAATATTACCTTGCGCAGTGTTGCTGCAATTAACTTCCTGCAATGGGATTTTGCCTGGATTAGTTTGCGGGGGGGATCACGGCTAAGCTCGGTAATGAAAGTGACAGGCCATCAGTCAGCCATTAATGCCTTGTTCTATAAATGTATGCATTTGTGTACTTGATTTACGTTATAGCTTGTTGATTAAACTGGGGTCTGTACGATGAATTTATTCATTTAAAAAAAAATTGTGATATTTTACATTCATATTTAATCATATGTTTATTCATAAATTATTTTAGGGCTCATATTAAATAAGTAAAATGTAACAATTAAATAATTGATTTAAAAAAAAGCTGTGACTTTCCGTCTGTCTGTTTGTCTGTCTATCCGTCTATCCATGTAACCATCTATCCATCCGCCCAAAGCTGATGTTTTTAAGCATTCATAAATTATTTTATAATTTCCATGTTAAATAAATAATAGAGTTTGAAATATTAAATTAATTAAACATTTAAACAGTGTGAATTTCAGTTTGCAAATGCGGACAAAATCTGAACTTAAGTTCAGGAATAAATTCCGGTTAATGTGTTTTTCCTCTCTCGCGGCTCCATGTTTTACCATCTTCAATTTCTTTCTCATCAAAGTCCAAATCACTCATTCGTATTTTTACTAAAAGCTGACGGTGAAATGCTTAGGTGTCACTAAAACTGAGGTGCGCTTGTCAACCATTGTTTAAACTGTTCTATCGTTTCAAACTGATTTTTACTAGGTCTTATTTTCAGAATATGTCATATTGTGCCAAACATCAACAGTAGGTGCTACTTTCAGATAAACCTGCTAGCAACATCAAACCACTTTGGGTACTTTATAGCCGCTTTAATGTCCTTGTCTCTTTGCCAACATCATCTGTTTCAGATGGCCGTCCCATTGGCGTTGAGGGTATTCAGGTCCTCGGAACGGGAAACCTGATGATCTCTGATGTCAGAGTTCAGCATTCTGGCGTCTATGTCTGTGCGGCCAATAAACCAGGGACCCGAGTGCGGAGAACCGCTCAGGGACGGCTGGTTGTGCAAGGTGAGTGTATTCATGCCGCCGTCCGGGAAAATGGCAGCCATCATATTTCCCACAGTGTTAATGTGAGTTTGATGAAAGAGCGGAATAATACCTCAAGTGTGAGACTGAAGCCCAGCTCCATGACACTTGAGCGAATGAGAGCAGCGCCATAGGTAGCCGCCTCTGAAAATGATCTCAGCAGCCAGATGGTGCAGCAGCCTTTAGCCCACACTTCTACACTTCATTTAACTTAAAGAGGAAAGATGGCTTCAGAAGTGGAACGTAAAACCCCGTGGTAAGAGGAAAAAACAACCCAAAGCCCAGGAGGAAAATCAGCCGGTGAAAGGAGATAAGAAAGCGCTCTCAGATGATATAACACAGGTACATCAATACTCCACCACACCACGCAGAACAGAAGAAAAAAAGACGTCTGCGCTAATTTGCACGGAGCCGTTAGCAGCTCGGCTATCATTTATTTATCACCAGAAGATGGAAGCGATGAAAATACAGAAAGACGCAGAACACTTTCCACACTTGGGGATTTGTGGCTATTAATAATGGAAGTCGTGGCACTCTCAATGTGAATCCAGACAGGATAGATGTGACCGTAATTAAAATGAAGACAAACGGGCGCTAATCTGTCCGTAATCGCACATTTTGCTAGATTAAACGTGTTCTAATTAAGCGGTTGAATTCTGGCGGATTAGCAGCAGCTCGCTGTCGGTGGATTGAAGATCTGGTGAAGTGGAGGATAGTGGAAAGCTCCGGGGGCCTAGATAAGGGTCGGGGTCCGAACTGTAAATCCTGCCCATTCGCTGCGTCTGTTCTGCGACTCCTAATCGGTTTTCTCTTTCACAAGGTGATCTTGTGATGGTTGGTTTGCTCCTCTCACCCAGTCAAATCCGCTTTCGTCCTTCTCATTGTGTCAGTGTGTAGCTTTTTCTGGTTCGGTTATAAATAAATTTTAACTCCAATTTTACAAGCATTTATTTTGGTCTTTATTTGTGCAGGTTGCAGAAGTATTAGATGAAAAGATCATTTCAAATTAAATTAAAAGATGGATCTTATCGCATGGATATTATACATTGTTACACAAAATACACGATAAATGATATATAAATCGAATAATTTATTATTATCAGTGGTGTAAAGTACTTCAGTAAAGTAAAGTCCAAGTCCAAGTCCATAGAGTATTTTTGGCTACTTTGTATTTATAGTGGGAATCTAAAATTATATTAGAATTCAGAATTATATTAGAAAATACAAAAACCTTTACTCTCTACTCAATTACATCATTTTATGAGCATCTGTACTCTTTACTCGACTACATTTGAATGGACTCGAACCGTATTGTGATTGTTAGTAACAAATTAAAATCTTTTTCTACCGCGGTTAATTTCTAGGGTCATCTTCAGAAAAGGTACTGGATGCTATTAATGAGCTAAATGGTGTGAATTAGCGATTGCACTTTTTTTGTACTTATTGTTCCCTTTTTTCCCATTTTGTTTTGCCTTTTTGAAACTTTGCGTTGTTACATTTCATTTGTAAATTAGGAAACACAATCTAATAAATAGTTTCTTGTTTTTCACATCTCTTGGTATTTTTTGAGCCTAAATACACTACGAGTAAAATAATCAAGTTCTTTTTAAACAAATACTCTTTTTTTAGACAAATAGACTTTTTTTTTCTTTGCATAAATGCAATTATTACATGCTAACACTTCATCTATATAATATTAGCAGACATGCATGAATCCTTCTCTCACCTCCTGCCCTTTATCACTCCATAGCTCCTGCTGAGTTTGTGCAGCCGCCTCAGTCCATCGCTCGTCCCGTGGGCACCACTGCCATCTTCACCTGCCTCGCCCAGGGCGAACCTGTGCCGCAGGTCACGTGGCTGAAGAATGGACAGATCTTGGAGCCAGACAGCCATGTCAAACTCAGGAACAACAACAGGTGAGCAAAATGTGAAAAGCAATACTAATAATAAACTGCATTTGTTTTCGCACAAACATTATTATTTTTTTTTTATTAATATTTCTGGTTCAATTACATTAATATTATCAAAAAAATACATGTTTTCTTTATTTAACAATCCTAGCTTGTGATTTGTATCATTTGATATAGTTTTACTTGAATAGTAGACAACAAAAAGTCGATTCTAATTGTCAAGACTTCATTTCACAAGATCCTTTGCTCCAGTCAGAGAAATGTTGAAAACAGGGGGTGCCTATATTCACGTAATTACAATTCTATTTAAATGATGGTTGAAACAGTCTCTCCAGTTTTTAGCTTAATAGTAGAAATATATTTTTCTTAATTTAATGTAAATGTAATTAAAAAATGTAATCTAAAAATAAATAATAATAATAATAATACCGCATTTAATTGTATACAGTTTATTCCAATTTCTTCATCAAATTTTATTATGTCAACTTTTTCAACAAGGCTAAAAAAGAATATGCTATACATTCTCTATTCTATATCCTATCCAGGTAGTCTTCCTCGTTTAGCTAGAGAGCGATGGCAGTAAATATCCTGACGGTTGGTTGTGCCCTGCATGATCCTTGTGTGGGATATTTGCTTCTGTGACAGTTATGGTAATGTGACATATGATCATATTTTACAGTTACGCGTAAAGGCCGAGTTAACAACATGAGGGACGATCGGATTTCACGAGCTCAGAAGTTATAATGGCGATGAGAGAAATATATCTGGTTGGAAGGAGACAGGCAGAGGACAAAAGTCTGACGCTAGTAAAAGAAACCAGTCTAGACGCGAGTGGAGAAGTTAAAAAACTCCACGCAACACCATTAGCTAATGGCTCATAAAGTCCAGCAGTTGTGTGTGATTTTAAAGATGTCTCCTCACACACAGCTCAACGCTTTGATATATATGCGGGTGAATATTTAAAGCAAGCGTTTGCGGCAGTGCTTGTTTTGGAAAGCTTTATTTAGCTGCTGGTTTTTACAAGTTCTCCTTTGTGCTCGATTCTTCCAGAAGATGAATTGTAGGCGCATTTTTAAGGACTAGTTTCAGATTCAAGCTATTCTGGATGGAGAATATTCCTCTTGTGCTTGCTTGGGTTTCTTCCTACAATCAGAAAACATGTTTGGGCAAAAATATATCTCAGGTGTGAGGGAGAGTGTGTGTGTGTCCCGCTCTGAGATTGGTTGGCCACCAATTTGGGGCGTGTCCAGCAACTCGCCTCCAAATGCTGTGATTGACTTTGTTTTTGCCGTTTGAAGACTTTATATTGAAAATTCCACCACGTTGACAGCTAGACGAGATCTATTACTCACCAAATACAGCTTTTTAGCCTTGACCTCATCATCAGTCTTTATATGAGGATGGAGGTGTGTTCTCCTGCCAACATTGATAAGTTAAGCAAGCATCCGGACTAATAGAGAGACGCTGACCTTTAAAAGGATCAGACGAGGAAAGCGCAGGCCGATCAATTCTGCTTGCAACGTTGCATGTGTACACATTAAATGCAGAGCAGGCGTATAGACGGGACTCGCCTTCCCAAGCATAACATACACACTCGCATTGACTTGCCAACATGCAAATTGTGCACTTTCAGGAGCTTTACACGCACCAGCTTTCACACACAACGGCTCAACGGACAACTAAAGTTCAGACTGTTCATCAAAGCAAAGAGCTACAAGACAATGTGGCGACGCATATGTATGAATGTATATCGTACGTTACAATAGTGCTGGGATAAGACCAAAATCTTGATTCATTGAACATTTTAGCACAATTAACAATGAACAATTATTTTAACGTTGATTGTATTTTTTTTGTTCTCATACTTCACTGACAAGTAGAGTGAATATGCTCGAATAAAGGGAGCATTACTGAAACACACACACACACACACACACAGAGATCTTCTATATATGTCTATTGAACATCAACGACTGAAATGAAAGCACGCATCGCCTAAATCGAACAATCACTTTGTTTTAATAAAAAAGTTAAAATAAGTAACTTGCACATTTAGAAACAAAAATAACTTTCAATATGTTCTCCTTAAAAGTACAAAATGAGCAGTTCTCTTCTAAATAATATAACTCTTGTATATACTGCTTCTCTTGCATCTTCGGTAAGCAAATATTTTAATGTGCTATGTAGACTACAGATTGACGTAAATAACAGTGTAAAAAACAGAATGTCTTTAACATTGTTGCATGAGGGGATCTTCTTGATATTGTCATGTTACTGGATGATGGTTAATATATAATTTATTAAATTTTATATTTATTAAGTTCTTACTAAGAAGCACGAGCATGTTTTCACCTTTTCAGATTTCAAGCAGGACAGCTTCCACTCAAATTTGTCGAGTTCATTTGAACTTATTGATTATAAGTTCTGGATGTTGATTTCAATTACTTTCTGGTTAATCGCCCAGCCCTACATTAAAATTTAAAACAATTATGAATTTGAATTCTACAACTCTAAGAAACTTTTCACATTGTCAAATTGGAAATACAGCTGAGCGCAGCAATTACGGCATCAAAGCCAATCGCATTACAGACGTGTGTGTGTGTATATCCATGCAGGGTTGCGGATGCCGCAGTCAGACGGAGGTCATGTGGTTCAGTATCCGCAGGAGCCGAGGGTTGTGTCCAGAAACATAAAACACTATTACAGCCGTAATCAAAATGCCACCGTGACCCACAGTCAAATCTCACAACACCTCTTTTACACCTCTCCCAGCCACTTTAAATGCGGTTATGTCAGCATTACACGTTTAAAGTATACGCGCATAAACGCTTAACACGTACAGTGGGTAATAACGCTGATTTTATGGCGTTTAAAACAAGCTTTTAAAAAAAATCTTTTCCGGCTTGGGCAAAATCTGCGCACGTGACATTTTAGCTCCCAGTGCTGTGCTTAAAATAAC
>MU204440.1:4043567-4088806 GCA_017309775.1 Paedocypris sp. Pulau Singkep
ACTCCTGTCTCAGGATGTTCTCTGTCAGTCTGAGGGAGGCCGGCGTGCGTCTCAATGGCTTGCGAGCGTGCAGATGGTTCCTGGCAAACTATCAGCTTCTCCTTTTCAGCCCCTTATCGCCATTCTTAACCATTTTAAAGCACTTTTGTGTCAAGCAAATCAGTTGTGAAAGTCTTGTGGTGTCCTCTTAACATTCCTTCCCTTGTTGTGAATGGTTTATTGTGCTAAAAATTCTAGCAGCCCTGCGTTTTGACTTCAATGAACATGACTTTGTGAACCAATGGCAGCACCGAGGCATAATATTGTGAACATTCAAAGTCTGATCTATGTGAACCAGACGCCAGGAGGGATCTGACGAGAGATTAAAGTTTTTATGATAAAGTTTCATAAATTCAAGTTTAAGAGTAAGTTTAAGATCATCCACATAGAGGCTTTATGTTGGTCTGGGACTGAGAAAAGCGCTAAATAAATAAACTTGAACTAATTAAAATAATTAGCACTTGTCAAATGTTTAAAACGTTATTTAATGTATTTTGCATTCTTCATTTTTTTGTTCATTAATGGGAATATAATAAAAAAATGTGGGTATATGTATTTATAAATATATATTGGACTGATTTCAATTTTTAAATGTGAATTAATGAAAGTATTTTACATGTAAATATGATATGTAATGATATATTAATTTGAATATCTAAATCATTTAATATATATGCCATCCATGAACCTTTGTGTGACATTTAAAAAGATTTGACCAGAAACGATCTCCGTGTCCTCTCTTGATTGTCGGAGTACGCAAAAGATTGAAAGTGACGACCCAAACATAACGGCAAGAACATAACGCATTGTTGTTTTAATAATGTTTTCTGTAATGCAAATTATTACAATGAATGAAATGTAAATGTTCATTCCAGTACTGTTCCATACGCAGGCATACTTGGTAATGTGTGTACATACATATATGTGATATGTCTATACATACATACACATGTATATATAGACGTATCATATATTCATGTTTTTTCAGGCCAGCTAGAATCAAGACTTTATTTATAAAGTGCATGATTTAAAGAAAAATGAGGCCTTTAGCTTCTTTTATGTAGTGCATGTAAAAAGTAGACGTTTGACGTTTGTACTTAAAAAAAAAAAAAAAAAAAAAAAGGAAGACCATAATGGAATGAACGGTTATCTCTGAGAATGGCTAGCGTCTTTATATAAAAAAAGTACATGGTTTGAAAAGATTACAGGGCAAAATTAATTGGCCTTTACTTTTTAATGTTATTATTTGTGGTTGCGCTTGAATCGTAGATGCGCACTTATATGTAAATGACGAACATAAAGGAAAAGAACAGCCATCTCTGAGAATGGCTGGCGTATAATATAATCCTCGCTTGTTGGCTTCAGGCCTTTAAAACGAAGGAGTGCAATCACAAGTATGCACTCAACATCTTTCTCTTTCCCCATTTCATCTGAAGAAGCAATATCATAACAGTAGTGCCATTTGTCTAAGAACACAAACAGCGCACCAGAAGCGGGGAGGCGGGCGGCCTAGATGAAAAACACATCGCGGGTCCTCATTTCCATATTCCAGCCCTTTAAGTAGTAAAATTCTTTTTGTCAGGGCCTCAGGATTAGAGAAGAGAAAAAAACTCCTGATTATATATTCAGCACTAATAATGCTTCCCCCATCCAACATAACCTTGTCCCCCAGCAATGAAGGAGAGGAGCACAAAAGAGGTGTAAAAGAAAGAGTGAGGATAGAAAACAAGGACGAGGAAGAAATAATAGAAAGTGAAGAGGAGGATTCGGGAGGGAGGAGTTTGACAGATGGCGGGGTTTGCTTCATGTTAATGAGCGCCCAGAGATTGTGTGTGTGTGTGTGTGTGTGTGTGTGTGTGTGTGTGTGTGTGTGTCATATCAAGTTTCTGTGGGAAGCTTTATTTTTCACATTGTTTTTTCATAAATACATGAAAAAACTATTACTATTACTATTACTATTACATGAAAAAGTAATAGTCAAGTTTTAAAAAGTTTACTCAATAAATTGCCTATTCATTTATTTTGCATATTATTATTGAGAATATAATTCTTATCTGTGTGAGTATGTATATATAAATACGATTCATTTAAATGTGAATAGATTTTATTATTGCATACGTAAAGATGGCATTTAATAATGTTTTATATACTAGACTATTATATAAATATTCTAATAATATAATAATATTTCAAAAAATTTAATATATGCAATATACCCTAAAATCTCAAATAGAAGACCATCGTGACTGAAGGATTGAAAATTAGAAGGCCACTTTTATACATGTAACATATACAAAAATGTGCAATCTGTGTTTTCAGCGTGATTAATTATCATTAGTCTCACATTTGTTCCTTTTCCGATATACAAAACATGTCATCTGTGTTCTCTTGTGATCAATACAAATTTTTACAAATTTCTTTAAATAATGACCGGCAAACCCATTGTTTACGTTAGTTGAAAAATACAGAGTCGCCCTCTAATAGAAGGCCACCATGATGGAAGGGTTAATAAATAGAGTGCCATATCCTTCTATTAGAGCTTTTATGGAGTATATACACAGCATGAGATTTTGTGTTGAGCGTTTTCTCTCTCTCCTTATCTCCCAGCACTCTGACCATCTCTGGTGTAACCCAGGAGGACGAGGCCATCTATCAGTGCATTGCGGAGAACAGCGCCGGCTCCACGCAGGCCAGTGCTCGTCTGACCGTGCTCTGGGCCGACGGGCTGCCGGGTTTGCCCACAGATGTGCACGCAGATGCCCTTTCTTCCACCTCCATTCAGGTGTCCTGGAAAGAGCCTTCTCAAAACACTCAGGACATTATCGGATACGTGCTCCACATCCGCAAAACTGCCGGTAAATCAAACACGCTGAAGATTATAATGAAAAACACAACAATTTCCTTTTGTTTGCAAATGAATTAAGTGCCAAAATGTTTTCAATGACGATCCAATCATGAGCCATTATTATCGATGGTGACTAAAAGTTTAAAAGAAAACATAACTAATGAATCTGTTGAATTTGTAGTTATTTTTGCTGAAGACATAATATATAGATACATATATTTTTAGGGGGGTTTTGTCTCTTTTGTCTAGAGGTCAAACCTGGCATCACTGGGAGCAAAATAAGATCCTGTACCATAAATTGAGCATCTCAAGGTCTATTGTTCATCGATTTCTGCACATAATGAAACGGCTATATTTATATAAGCTGACAATGGGGGAAATTGTAGATTTGCTTCACTGCTTTTTTTCCCTCGTCATAATATTAACCAGCCATAATATTCGTTAATTTAATTAATTTCTTTAGTTGTTAATTTGTGACATACAATGTATATGCGACCCAATATGGCCCACATGGCCCACTTTTTTTTTTTTCTAAATTGTCTTGTGACTTATTTGCCGATTTTGGTCAGTCTGACAATACACTGATATTAGGATGACTTTCAATTTGTGACGACAAATTTAGGAAAAATCTGTCACTACCGTCACCAACTTTCCCAGTTTGAGAAAGGAAAGACAGAAAATGAAGATTGTTTGCGAGCACATTCAATCATTCAGCAAAAAAAAAATCAAAACCTAGATAACATTCTCACTTTCAACCCTCTTCATTCTGCGCTGAGAATAAAACTCAAAAGACCCAAACATTTTGAATGTAGGTTTTCAAAGCCAACTTCAGGCATCGTCCATCAATCATTGATTTTTAAATATCCATTTTTACTTTTCTTTCTACTATGTTGTGCCCTGCAAAATTCACAGCATAGTGAAAGATTGAGCCACAGTTCCCGGTAATTGCTTTGATTCAGTGCTACACGTTTCTCTTAAAGAGCGAAAGTGCATTTAGTGCTGCCGTTTGTACCACGTTTACGTGCAGAGGGAATTGAGTAATGTAGCTTTGCTGACAAAACACTTACGGAGAAGGAAAAAATTAGAACGAAAGGTAAACAGATAAAGAGAGAGAAGAGCCAGAGTGATGCTGTTGCTGGTTTGGCTCTTTCTGAAAGCTCAGCAAGAGCACGAGTGTCTTTTTCAGATATCAATTCCTCTCCTGGGAAGCTTTAAAATTGCATGTTGATGTTTATCTGCGCGAGAGCGAAGACCACCGAACAGCTGATTCAGGACGCGTGCTAAAGTGCCCTTAAGTGTCCTCAGTTCAGCTTTCTTCTCTTTTTTTGGTGCTGGCACGAGAGCGCTGATTACCAGCCGAAGGGAAGGACTATTAGCCACTGATGTGATTTAGATTTCAATGACTCTGATTTCCCAATTGAGTCTCTCGTCAGTCGACTGCCGTTTCTACCCAAAGCTTTCACATTTGAGACATTTATTATTTACTCTGCGTAGTAGAGTTTTTATCAGCCCGCCAAGTTATTTTTAGAAAGACAGACAGATGGACCAATAGATGGGAATGAAGGAAGAAGGTGAGAGAAGGAAGGACAGGAGGCAGAGAGAGAAGGAAGGGAGGACGGGAGAGAAGAAAAGAGGGCAGGAAGGATGGAAAGCAGAGAACGGACAGAGGGAGAGAAAGACTGGAGAGAAGGAAGGATAGTGTTAGAGAAGGAAGACAGGGAGGGAGGGTGAAAGAGGGAGGGAAGGAGGACTGGAGAGAAGGAATGAAAAAAGGAAGGGATGAAGATACAGAAAGAAAGAAAGAAAGAAACTATGGAGGGACAGAATGAGGAAATGGAAGGAAAGAAAGAAAGAACGGAGGGAGAGAAGGAAGGACGGGAAAATGGAAAGAAAGAAAGAAGAGACGGAAGGAAGAACTGGATAGGAATGACGGAAGGAAGAGATGGAGGCATGGTGAAAGAGGGATAGAAGAAAGGAAAGAGGGGTGAGAAGAAAGGAAGAACGGGAGAGAAGGAATGAAGGGAGAATGAGAAGGAAGGAAGGAGAAAATGAAGATATGCAGGAAAGAAGGAAAGAAAGGAGGGAGGGAGAGATGAAAGGATAGGAGAGAATGAGGAAGTCCAGCAGTATGACATTTCTAAGGCGACATCATGAAACAATGAACATATTAAACCAAAAACAACCTAAATCAATACTTTTAAAAGATGGAAGGTCTCTGAAGAATTCACAGTGGAAAGCCCTAATCTTGCGTAATGGCGTCTGCTTTCAAAGCGCAGGTTTCGTCAACTCTCGGTCAACGCCGCTTTTAAATGTTTCATGGAACGTCTTGTAACATTCATGTCAAGCGTTGCAACATTCACAATGGTGAGAAGTGAGAAGAAGACGGCCAAGCAGCATCACCCCGAGACAGACTGATCTCTTCAACTCCAAGCGGCTTTCAGCGCATCCTTACCTTCTTGCATCTTCACCTTCACAGATCCAGTGGAGATGGAATACCAGGAGGCCGTGAGTAAAATGACCCTGCAGCAGACGGTCGGAGACCTGGAGCCTTCCACCAGCTACAGCTTTTACGTGAAAGCTTACACATCACGAGGAGCCAGCAAAGCATCAGAGACGGCAGTGCAGAGAACCCTGGGAGAAGGTTTGCACCACCACCATTTTTTTTACAGCATGAATGTATAATTTCCCGTATTTTACGAGCTGGTAATTGCGCTCGGCCACAAGGGAAAACTCATTCCAGCATCAGCCAAAAAACAACCCAGGTGGATTTCCCAGCACGTTCCCTTTACAAAGCGCTTTCAGAAAGCTCGTTTCACACGATGCTGGTGAGGAATCTGAAGCTGTGTTTGTCGTCTTTCCAGTTCCTGCCCCACCAGCCCTGTTCACTAAGGTGGTCAATTCTACGGTGGTTCAGGCCTCTTGGGAGCCCTCGGGTAAAATGGGACAACAGGACGGATTCAACTTTTACTACCGTAAGGTGTCCGACCCCCTTTTCTCTGGACCGCTGACCTTCTCACGTAATGTGACCCAGTACAACGTCACTCAGCTTGGTGAGTCTCCTCGTGGCTGTTCGGACTGTTGTATCTATGTATAGTTTTTTTTTCTTTGCCAGACACTGAACAATAAATAATAAATGCCCTCTACTGTAAAGGAATGTAAAGTGAAAATTGAATCTCAAAATGGCATAAAAGCATCGAGAAAAGTAATGCTGTATTAACAAGAGGATTTTTTTTTTTATTTACCAATTAAGGGATTTTTTAAACGGTGAAGTCTATTAGACACATTTTAATAGTTATCGTATTTATTGTGAGTATAAGCACCCCCTAATTTTTCAAGCACAAAATGAAAATTCCAAAAAAATTAAAAAAGTGTTTGTTTCCTGTCGAGTTGATTGCAACCCAATTTTTACGTGCATATTTGAAATATGCGCATGTAAGCACCTCCCAAGTCTTTGAGCTTCTAAAATTGGAATAAACGGTGCTTATATTTGCATAAATACAATATATAAAATCAAAAGAAAGTCCTTGAGGTTCATTTGATCAGCTTTTGATTAAGAACCATGGACAGCGCTCAGAATAATTCATTCAGGAAAACATCTTTTTGACTATGTTAGTTCAAAAATGCTAAAGGAGTTAAAGGAGGATCAGAATTCACTCGGAAGTTTTCTTTCTAAAGCACTTTAAGATATAATGATGATGCTTGTTTTCCCCCTGCAGATCCATCTTTTGTTTATGAAATGAAGATAGTTGCTTTCAACCAGCACGGCGAGGGAAACGCCACCGTGAGATACGTGTCGCTTAAGGAAACGGTGGAGAAATCAGGTTTGTGATTCAAGCCATAACACTTTACGGTTGCTGAATTCAGCTTTGATCATTTGCGTGTTTCCTGTTTGCGCAGTTCTAAACGCTCCTTGCGACTGCTTAAAAGACGAGCAGAACAAGAGCTCCACCACAGGCATCATTATTGGCATCCACATCGGAGTCACTTGCATCATTTTCTGCGTCCTTTTCCTTATGTTCAGCTACAGAGGCAGGTGAGAAATCAATTGTGGGGAAAAAGAGAGCACAGGTGTCAAATAAGCAGTTTTTTTTTTTAATGAATGAATTAGATAACAGAATCTTTGTGTTTTCAGGCTGATGATATGTAAAACGGTTCAGGCCAGCAGACAGGCTGGACGTAACCCAGCGGCTGGTGGAGTGGTGGAGTCCTCGTCCTCCTCCTCGCAGGGAGCTCTGGCCCTGAATGTCTCCCACATGTTCCACTCAGATGAGAACCAACGACCTCAAGCTGCAAAGAACCGTGTCGACGCCAATGAGATGGAGAGACTGTTCTCGGGAGCTTCCAGCTTCTCCCATCCACCTGACACCACCCACACTGTGAGCCGCAGTCGAGTTATTATTCCACTGTTTGCAGCCATTGCAACCGTACTTGAGTAATACCTTACTGAAAACGACAAGTTACAAGCTAACAATTCAAAAAGTATCCAATATTTTAAAGTATTTTACTCGTACTGAATTTAGGCTCAAAATCACCAAGAAAGGTGAAAAACAAGACACTTTAATTTTGAGGTTTTAATTCCTAATGGACGTTCCCGTGATTTAGCTCATAAATAGCATCCAGTACCTTCAGCAAAATGTAGCCAAGTAGAGTGTAAAAGTTGTTTTTTTTTCTTTTTATTCTCTGGACAAGTACTAAGTACTAAGTAGCTAAAAGTACTTAAGTAACAAAGTCCACCAACTCAAGTATTTTACATCACTTTCTGTATGTAGAGACAACAACTTGTGGAATAGTTTAGTCAGTCCCTCAGTTTATCCACAAATCCGCAATCACTAAGTTGAATGCTACTTAAAAGATTTCTCCAGCAAATTTATCATTTAACCCCTAAAAACAACATAAAACACAAAGGTATGAGAATCTTATCAAGCCATCTCTCATTTCGAAATTTTCAAACTAGGAAATAATTATTTTACGTTATTATTTTAGGCAATAGATATTAGATAGACATCTTCGTCAAACTGAAGAGTGCTTAATAATTGGTTTCTTAGACGTTTGTTATACAAAACAAGAAACGTGTGTCGGCTCTGTTCATCCGACTCGGACGCAAAATACCCTTTAACAGCATATCTTAATACACCGATCAAAAGTGCACAAAAAATATACCGTAAAGAGCAGAAGTGTAAAAATAATTATCTCAACAGGAACCAAAGCAAATTGGCAAGCAGGTGATTGAGCCAAAGATCTGAGGAAGTGTGTGAATCATAATCTTACAATTAGTTTTATGTAGTTTTGCACATTAGGAGTTTAATTGTAAGGATAAGCAATTTTTAGAGATGTAAGGATGCTAAAGCTTTAAAGCTTAAATAGGGGCATTTAACATCCCAAGATCTATTTATATTTCTTTGATTAATGATCCTTTTCAGTAGGAATTATGCTCTTGTGGGTTAATTAGGGGGGTTTAACTAGTCGTTATAGTGTTTCAAATTTTGTAAAATAATAATGAAAAAATAACTAGTTTTTTTTATTTGTGTTGTGTACAGATTTTATATATTCATAATATTTTAAAAGAATATCAGAATTGTTGCAAATATATGGAAATTACTGCCTGATAGTCTGAATTTTTAACAATCGCAAAAATCACACATTGTGAAATCCTGTAGGGACTGATTAGCAAAAATGCATTTGAACAAAATCTCTGCCTTCTAGAGCTTCTATCATTCTGACAGATGAATGTGTTTGTCTGCCTTTTCAGATCGAGAGTTCTCTGGTCTCTTGTCAGTTCAATGAAGCCCAGATATCTACAGTACCTCTGGACGACTTTGGACTGATGGAGGAGCGTGAGGAGCAGTTCCAGCAAGAGCCAACAGAGGGCCAACAGATCAATGGCTGTTGAAAGGACAAAATGACTCCCCAATCTTCTATTCCTCTGTAACTCAGGTCAACTGAAGTGTTCATCTTTTTAGTTCGGTTTGTATTGTGCAGAGAGTATATTATTTGTAAGTTAATTTCCCTTTGTGGGAATCACTGGACTGTAAATGCCGTGGGTCCCTTTGGCCTCAAAGTGGATGAGGTTCTGTGGTGGACTGATGTTTAATCTCATTGGTAGGGAAGAAGTACCGCGCTCTTGATTTTAAAACCCAATGCCTTACAGATGTCTATTGTGACAAATATCTGTAAGTGATTTTATTCAGCTTTATTTTCTATGCTCGCCTTTTACTTTTGTCTTTTGACTTCAGTGTCCTGCTTTGAACCTACCAATGATTTCACACGTCCATCCAGCAGCGACCAACACCATCTTCCAGGGATTTCAAATTGTTCTCAGGATTTTTTTTAACGATATCAATTATTTTTTTTAAATTAGGTTTCAGCCTCCATGAGTTTTAGACTCGGATACGTGAATCTTAGAACTTGCAACAAAAAGCCTACCTCAGCTGGAATGAATGTTATGTAAGTCTTTGAGATCTGCATTATGCTGTCTGTTCGGTTCCTATACACATTCAGTCAAAAGGTGCTTCTCTACCTCAGATTTCAAGGACTGCCACTCTACTGCTCACTGAAGCGAAGCGAAACTAAAAAAAAAATCCAACATATAGCACTTCCAAATGTTGAAGTCAATGTTCTACCTCAAAATAGCAATGTTATTATCGTTGTTGTGGTTCTTTTGTCGTAGTGAAGCAGCGTCTGTGAGATTCTGACTTCACTATGTGGATACGTTTGACATGTCAGTAGCTTAATCCAGTCGACAGGTACCAATGTCCTGTGAATTCAGCTTGTAAAATGTTTTAATAGTGTCTTTTTGTAAAAACGTAGATTGTTTTTTTTTTTTTATTTGTCTGAACCATAGTCAACTCGAGAGACATTTTGTTTCCAATCAACTGCACTGTTACTAACGTCTTCAGGATAAAATTACTGCTCTCAGATGTTAAACTGGCAATGGCAATTTGCGCGTCGCAGGGTAGAAACATGCAATGCATTTACTTTTCAGGTGGTTGTGTGTCGTACGACGGAAAGTGCTGACGAATCAGACAAGTTCTGTGTACGAGGACGCACGTAAATCTGTTCTAAAGTCCAATTAGATGACAAATGGTACACGAAATCCATAATTATGTACTAGGGAACAATCAGAATTGCCAGGCTTAGGGTTGTAGACATTAATAATCGAGCCTGATATTTGGCTATTGTTCTAGAACTTTTCGGGAAGTAAATTCATTCAGAGCTAAGTGGACGTTCTACATCCACTGTGGGTTTTTACGTCCTTATCCTTCATTTCAACCTCGATCGTCAAGGCCAGCATGCATCAGTAGTGAGGAGAGGAGTTTAGAAGATGCTGCTTGAGCTGATCCGACTCTTCATACATCATACATTTAAAGTCCAAGCTGCTTTTTACTTGAAATTCTTTGTGCTCAATCATTCAACACAACTTTCTTTTTAACGGTACCAGCAAAAATCACTTTCATCTTTCATTCATCGGTACAGTTGTAATTTTAGCAACCTACCTCAACACATTGGTTAAACGCTCTCAGGTCTCACTCCTTCTTTTGAGAGAGGGGAAAAACAAAAACCTTGATTAAGATTAATTATTCAAAATTGAATTACATTGTTTTCTCAATTTTTGGTTCTATATCAATGCATAAATGCGTGCTATTGGAAGGAATGTTTCATTTTCAGGCTTGTTAGCGATTAGCACGTTAGCATGTGGTTAGCATGTTAGCTTAGCTACTAAAACTCTTGAAATCAGCCATGATGGCTGGTTAATTCATGCATTCAACAGGTACTTTATTTTTTTTAAAGTGATCTGTACCGTATTTATAATTTATAACTACACGTTCATCCGTTAACTGAGAACAAAGCTCTTGACTAGCGCAACGACACGTCTCATACCAAAATTCAGCTTTAGTGATAATAAATTTGACATAATTTTATTTTTCTATCACGCACCTTTAGGTACTGTACTCGTTTTTTTTTATAACAAAAAAAAATGTTGAGCCTAGATAATCAAGAAGTCGCATTTGTGAAATGTTTGTTCAGTTACTGGAACAGAATTGCACAGCGTGTTACAGTGTAGAAATGACTCGGACAATGTGCTGTATTTTTATCGTACTGAATGCATTGTAGTGTTGTTGATATGGACTGTAGATGCTCTCGTGTTGTCTGTACACAGCGAATCGCTTCGTTCTCCGGCTGTCTTCGGTGGGAAATAATGGACAAGATTTTTAATGACTGAAATTGGTGTGCTGTAGAACTGTGAGGAAATTCTATTTATAAATATATATTGTACAGAGTCTGACACTCCTGTGCAGCTGCGTCTGCGGGTGGGTTTCGCTTTTCTGTCGTTTGTGTTCTGGGTTTCGCTCGGCCTGGTGGTCTCGCAATGCTTTTACGTTTCGCCGCGGGTGTCATACACTGAATCGGCATCATTAGCCCTTTTGGATTCGTTGGGATAGTCAGATTTTAAAAAGTACAGTCTAGATTTTGTTTGAGATTCCAAGTGATTGTCTACGGTTAGAAATTGTTCCTAGATTGTCAAAAGCTTGGAGATGCAAAATATACGTAATTCGCTGCGTCTTTTCATCTTTTTTATATATTTTTTTTCCCGTGCCAAATCTATTTCCTCTACAAAAATTAGTTGTCAACCTCCGCTCCCCGTTTTCATCTTCACGCCGTCGCCAGCTTTCCTTTCTCGCCCTGCACTGAACCCGTAATGGTAATCCTGATGCTGAAGTCTTTTACTCTGATTAGGCATGAAGTCCACAGGCTTTCTGCCGTTTTGTTTTCATTCAATATTTATTCCCGTTTTTGGCTCCGATCCACCACGAAACAAAGGCTGTGGTGCTAAAATGGCCCCTGGTCTCCTGCAGCCCCATCACATGTGCGCACACGGCTAGACAGACATGTTTGTGTCAGCATTAGTCCTGCGTGCTGCTTTTCCCCAGAGAGACTCAGGGATGAGGCATTAACATGTAGCAGCCAGTGCTATGGAAACGCTGACCTATTCACAGCAGCAGAAACTTTGAATCTGCAATACAAACACTGTTTTGTGTGGGATAATATGTACCAGTTTCAGTCCGTTAAGCCTCTTTCAGGACAGGGATTAGATGGGTGAGCGTTTTTTGCCTCTCTGTTCTCCTAGCGCAAGACGACAGCAGCCCGAGCGCGAAGAATTAGCATTTCTCATCCGCCGTTTAACTGGAAAAGCATCTCCTAATGGCGGGATATGAATCGGAAATATTTAAAGGCTACCGGGTTTGCCGCAGAACTCCGCAACAGAGAGTTTCCTAACTCCGTCGGGATAAATTATTCAGTTAAGATTTGACTCTTTTCTGAATAGTTGTCTTGGATGGAGAAATAACAGATCGTTAGGCCGCAGTTGGGAATCTGGGCGCAGGCGGCAAAGTTTCCTGTTTCCATCTAGTTGTGACAGATTAAAGAATGGATGCAAAAATTGTTTTTTGAATAGACTGTGACAGTTCCATTTTATTTATATAGACGTATATTCTCCGCCGTTTCCTTGCATTGCTTCCATAGAAAGTACAAACTCCTTCCTTGCTTTTCTAGAAAGATCAGAAATCAACAAACCGCACAGATGCCTGATCTTAAATCGCCCGGGATATGATATCAACCTCTGTTAGTAAATACAACCAGCTTGTCATTTACACAGTCGTGCCAATAAATATGTTTTTGGATCTAGAACAAGCCAGGATTTAAGGATTAATAGAAAGCACAATATGTTAATCGCGATTGACCGGGTGGCATTAACAATTCATGCATTTCTTACGATGTCAACCAGCAAGTCGGGATTAAGCTCGAGCGTATCGATTTGATCCCATGCAAACTGTTATCGATCTTGGAATTCCGTTTACACAGGGCGGCATAACCGACGGAAGATGATGGTCATGTGTTATACTGTTTGACGGACACTAAACCAAAACTTTGGTGATGTTCTCAGCCTGGTCTCCTTTCAGTGAACACCGGCAATGCCAATCCCACCCATCAGCTTTCCACAAGCTACGGGAGATTCACTTCCATGTTTTTTGTTTATTTAGCCGAATGCGAGGAATTATGCACTAATGTCTCAGTGCTAACTGTATTTGTGTAGAGCTATTTAGCCACCCTCGGAGCAGCATATGATTATGGAAATATCACACACTCGTACAGATAACTCACACTGTGCATCTCGATAATCCGCCGTGCAAAATTCTACTCTCTGGCTCAGCAGGAAAACGTGCGAAACGGTGCCTGGAGACGACGCCAGTTCTTTTACTCGAACAGATTCAAGTTTAGCGCCAGCGAAGAGAGCACAAGGTCGGGGTCGTGAGTGTGAGATGTCTTTGCTCAGTTCTTCATGTGACATACTCTGTTATTCAGGTCAAGGTGAGAACGTTTCTTCCCTTTTTGTCAGGAAACGACTTCTAACCTGTACGTCTTATTGCCAGATTTGATGTCTGTAACCCTCTCTGACCGCAGACGGTCAATGTTGTGTATGTACATATGCATATATTTGTATGTGTATATGTATATTTATATAAAGAAAGAATACTAGACCGTTTTTAGTGGTTTGTATTGTTTTAGAGTTCATTGTGATGGCTTAAATAAAGTTAATAACAATGATGACGAATAAAACTAGTTCTAGTTTTTAAAAATGACTTGTTGTCTGTGCATTTTTTTTTCCAAACGTATTTATTTTCCCCCCACAGCTTCTAAATCCGCAGTGATGTCGGCGTTGGTATCTCGGCTCACTGGGATCTGCACTAATTGAGAAGCCGCAGTAACCGCAGCGTTCAGTATATTGCTCATGGATTGATTACACTGTGCAAGCGCATGAATAATTTACCCGGGAACACGGGATGAAACATTTTTCTGGCTGTAGTTACGAGTCACTGCGGTTTTGTGTTGCTGTTTCACTTGGTTTCACGTAATGTCAAGATTAGTTTAAGATATCGATGGATGGATGGAGGGATGGGTAGTTGGGTGAGTGGACTGTGTGGATGAATGGATGGATGGAGGGATTGATGTCTTGTATGGATGGATGACAGGTTGGTTGGGGTGATGGATGTTTGGGTGGGTTGGTGGGTGAGTGAGTGGAGGGTTGGTTGGTTGGTTGGTTGGTTAGATGGGTGGATGCCTGGTTGGTTGGCAGTGGTTAAAGGTTGGGTGGGTGTTTGGATGGAGAGATGGTTGGTTGAGTGGCTGGAGGGTTAGTTGGTTGGTTGCGTGTGTAAATAGATGGATGGTTGGATGGCTGGGTGGTTGGGGTTGTGGATGGAGGGATGGATGGTTGGTTGTGTTGGTGGATGGTTGGTTGGTTGGGTTAAGTGGGTAAATGGATGGATCTTTGACTGGATGGGGTAATGGATGGATGGTGGGTGGGTGAATGGAGAGATGGTTGGTTGGTTGGTTGGTTGGTTGGTTGAATGGGTGGATGGAGGGATAAATGAATAAATGGAGAGATGGTTGGTTGGACCATGGATGAATGGAGTGCTGTGATGGATGGATGAAGGGATCGATAAATGTGATAGATATGTTGGACGGATGGATGTGACAGATGATGTTTGGGATGATTGGATGGCTGTAAGAGCTGTGATGGATGGATGTCAGGCAGTGATGGAAATGAAGGATGGATGGATAAAGGAAGGCAGCACTGGAGTATTGGTGTTCTTCTCAGCTCTGAGCTTGTGCTTCTGTCAGGTTTGCCGAGAGCCAGAACACTGTGGTTGCCTTTATTTTCACTCATTGCCTTCTCTCACAAAAGGCTTGGAATTCCAATCAGAATCCAATCCTGCTCAGACATTGATTTATTTGATCTCGTCTTTGGTCCACAACACAAGATTTATTTAATGTGCTTCTGTTCCCTGATAAGCAATTGGAATAATCCAATCACAATTACCGTTGGGTTGCACGAGCGTAACTGCTCAACCAGCAGAAATTGAGTTCTTTACATTTTCCACCCCATGACAAAAATGTCTGAATGTCTGCCTGAATATCTGTCTGTCTTTCATCTTTAATTCCAATCACTGTTTTTGTTTTATATATCTGTCTGTTTGTTTATTACAGATTACAGTCTGTCTCTGTTTTTCTATTTGTCTGTCTGCCATCTCTTATGTCTTTCTAATTACCTTCTTTGTTTTCTTTTCTTTCCTTTCTTCCTTCCCTCATTTGCCCCTCTATTTTTTCCTCTTTTCTTTCTTCTTTCCTTCTTTCTCTATCCATCCTTCCCTCCTTTTCTGCCATCTTTCCTCCTCCTTTACTTACATCCTTTTCCATCTTTTCATTATTTTACTTTTTAATTTCTTCTTTTTTTCCATATTTCCTCCTTCCTTCCATCCCTCTTTCATTCCTTCCTTATTTCTTCCCTATTTCCTTTCTCCTTCCTTCCCTCAGTCCTTCCTTTTTTCATTTTCCTTCTTTTTTGATTGTTTCCTCCTTCCCTCAGTCCTCCATTCCTGCTTTTCTTCTTGCTTCCTTTCCTTCTTTCTTTTTTTCTTCATTCCTTCCTTCCGTTCTTGTTTCCTTTCTTCCTTGTACCCTTCCTTCTTCCTTCCTACCCTCTTTCTTCTCTTCCATTCATCTGTTCGTCTGTCTTGTAGTTTTCCATTTTTTCCTGTTGAACCAATGAAGGAATGTTCAAGGTTCTTGCTCTTATTTCATCTCCACGACCTTCGTGAACAGTTTTCAAACTCTTTGCGTTTCCTGGACCACCAAACGTCACCATGGTGTTCAGCACGACGGTATAGTAGACAAACTACATTTCTTAGACTTTTATGTAGATTTGTTTTTTAAGGAGCTGTTATTACACGTCGATACTGCCCTTGAGCTTCTGTCAGTGCTCACCCGGCTCTCCATGTGAGAAGCAAATGAATTGTTTTACTGGTTTCTTGGTGTCTGTTCCCAGAAAAGAAACATACGACTCTCCCAGACTGACCATATAAACCAGTGAAACCCAACACTGGGTAGATGACCTGCCGGGCCCCTCGGACCCCTGCGTAATTCAGGGCCGAGCTGCACATGAAGACCTGTGGACAAACAGTAAGCAGCTGTTGGCTCTCTCTCTCTCTCTCTCTCTCTCTCTCTCTCTCACTCTCTCTCTCTCTCTCTCACTCTGTTTCTCTCTCTCTCTTTCAGGGGGTCAAAGAGTTCACGTTTATTTTCAAGTGATTTTTGCTTTGGCAAAAATGTTCTTGATTTTTCTTCTTCTTACTTTTCTGTCCTCCCTGCACTCTGGCTTTCTATCTTTTTTTTTTTTTTTTTTTTACAGCTTCCAGATCTTTCAGTCGGAACATGGTTCCCAGGTGACCACCTCAGAGGGGGAGGAAAAACATCCTTCTAACATGTTGTTAATAATCAAAACCATCCGAGTGGTTCTTTGCTCTAGAAATGATTGTGTTTGTGTGACTTGACAGAAAGATGCGACAAAACATGTTCATAAATTGATCACTAAAAATGATTTAGGTTTAACTAAATGTGATTGACAGTTAATCCAAGAGACTCAACTTGGCCCATTCAAAGTTTTAATTGTGTTTGTTTATGTACAGTATATGTTTGTATTGTGTGTGTGTGTGTGTGTGTGTGTGTGTGTATATACTGTATATACAGTACTATATATATATATATATATATATATATATATATATATATTTATAAGGACTATATACTGTTATACTGTACTTGTTTTACAATCATTATCTTTTATTTACTATCATCCGCGCATTTTTATCCACGTTTCTTCATCTTGTATGAAGTTTTCTTCTTTTATATAAGTGCTGTATAGTATAAGAAGTATGATATGATATAGCTTAGCATTGGCAAAAGGAATGTTCTTGAATAGAGGAGCACACTCGATGAGAGAAATGTGAAATGTGCTTTGTGAGTCACTTTGAACAGCCACGGCAATTCTATTATAAATATTTCCCTGAAATAAATCCTGACCTTTACTGAGGCAGAGAGCAAAAACACAGAATGCTGATTCCACAGAGATCCACGTGCGCACACTGTTCTACAGTCAATGTGATTAAAGCCGAGCGCACACACACACACACACACACACACGTCTCTTAACCCATCAGAAGGAAGGAAGAGGGGCTGGGGGAGGGTCCGCACTTCCCCTGGGCACCTGACAGCATTCTGCCGGAAAACAGGGCAAAGCGGGAAAACGTAAAGTCAAAATCATACACACAGCATCAACAAATCTTTAGAACGAAAGTGTGTGTGTAGAGCAAAACGCTGCCACAATGCCTTTCTGCAAACACTTGTTTAGTCTTTATTCCAGAGTCACTAACATTTTTCCAATTTGTCCCTGCAGAGCTAATCGTTCCGCTTTGTGTGAAAGTCGATGGACTTCTCCCGGCCTGGGCTGTGCTGATGGAGAGGCCGTGTCCACCTCACCACACTACAAGATCCACAATAAAGCAGCAGATGGCATGAGGGAACGTCCACACGCATTCCAGATTTGATCACCGGGTAAACATATATCAATATTCATAAGTGGTTTGTTTTAATGATCCTGTTAATCTGAGCTTGTCTTCATTTCAGTGTGGAGTTCCCTGTCTCTCCGACACTTCACGTTCTGTTGAAGAACCGTATGGAGAACGTGAGAGAGAGATGTTTTAAAGGCCAATAGAAAGGTATTTGGCCGCATGATTATGCATACGTTGACCTTTAACCCCTGAACTTGAATGAAAAAGATGCATACGATATTTTTTTTATAATTATTAACTTTTCTTATCCATTAGTTAATTTGCATATTCGCATATCCACAGTTCATTGTTTTGGTTATGGTTTTATTAATTATACTTTTTTAATTATTACCTGTTCTTAAACATTATTATTCTTATCCAGTGTTATTTTTCCATTTACTTTCTTTTCACCAGTCATCTAAGTCATCTATAAATCTAATCAACACCCATTAAAGGACACAAACGTGAAAGGATGTGGAGCGTATTATTTTGCGTTTTATATAGCTATTTTTTAAAAAGCACTAATTCAATCTCAGTTTAAATGAGACAAAGTAGCTAGACATTTAAAATGAAAATAAAGTATTTAAAGTTTCAAAGTATATATAATCAAAGTATAATAAAGTTTCAGGCATTTTTGCAAAATTAATCGTACAAAAATGCCCAATCTTACTGAGATAAATGATTGTCACATGTCATCCGTCTTAAAAGGTTGTTGTTTGTATTTCTTCTTAGAATACAGTCGGTTGTTATTCAGAAAGTCTCGTCCCTTTCCATCCAAGCTGGGTTTTCACCGGTTTTCTCTCACAGTCCAGAACATTCAGAAGAACTGGAGATTCTAAAATTGTCTAGAGGTGTGTGTATGTATGAATCTGTGTGTCTCTGTGATTGGTTAGTCAAGGTGTGAGTCCCGCCTTCTGGTCCAGAAGTGCCGCCTCCATCCCCTCGTAACCCAGAAATAGAAAATGAAAAGAATAGACTTAGAAAATGGATAAATGGATGGATTTTGCACTTCAACAGAGTCGTAAAAAGTCTCCATCTGTCATATAAAAAGTGTTTTCTCCTCCTCCAGACACAAGTATATTCCTTCTCATTTTCACGGGGTCCGTGTTCGGCGTTTCAGAGTAATGGAGGCTGGCGTGGCCGCTTTTATGGAGGGCTCAGGTCAACAACTGTATTTTATTCTTCATTTGTGGGGAATCTTGTGTGGTTAGCACATTTCTAAGAAGTTAGCATAAGGGCTCTTGGCATTTTTTAAAAGCTAATCTTCCAGCCGTGGAGTAGATGTTTGCTGGCACTGTGCACCAACTAGATCATACACAGAGAACGCACATTATCTGACTGTTATGTATAATGTATTAGTACACGCTATCTGACTCGTCCTGGAGGCTTTTGGAAAGTGTTCAGTGGAGCTGAAGGTAAAGCTTACAGAGAAGATGTCTGACCCGGATCAGGTCAAGATCTGAACGTGTTACACAGAAGCAGCACTACCTTATTTCAAGCATGAGATTTGTTTGACAACAGAACACAGAATCAGACTTTTCTCTTTTATTATCATCTATTCATCCATCCATTTGTTACCTCTGGTTTTTCCATTTCTGGGTCACTAGGAGCCAAACCCAAAAGATCTTGTAATGAAGGGGGGACACACTCTGGAATGTCGTCAAACCAATCACAGAGCAGGACACACACATTCACACTCGCACTCACCTGTGGAAACTCCTATTCTTTTCACATAATATGCACCACACTGCCATAAAAACATTTAATGTTTTTAAATTACAATGTTTTAAATTACAAAATCACACTTTGCGATTGATTCATTCTTTAATTTGTTATTTGGGTATTTTAAGAAATACCCAGTGTTTGTGTAAATAATACTTTTTTTTTATGTTGTTTTCCATCCGGTTTCCAGTTTGAGTTCTTCTGCGACTGGAAGCACAGATGCTCTCGTACAAATCTGCTGCGATAATGGAGTTTCCCAGGAGAGCATCTTCTCTTCTCACGCTTCCTGCTGAACAGGTTCCTCTCAAAAGAGTTCTCTTTGTCTCCTCTATCTGCATCTTTTTTTTTTTAAATCCAAATCACTCGCTTCTACATTTTCTTCTGTAATCTCTTGTATTTATTGTTTTTATTTGTTTTGTCTTTATTTGATTTGTCTTAATCTTCCATTTATATCTGTCTGTCTATATCTGTCAGTCGATTTGTCTTTCTATCAGTCTATTTATCTCTATCCATCTATCCATCTATCCATCTATCCATCCATCTATCCATCTATCCATCCATCCATCCATCCAACTAACTATCTAACCCTTCCATCATCCCTTAATTCATCCATGTGTCGGTCTTTCTGTCTGCCTCTGTCTCTATCCATCCATTCATCCATCCTCCCATTTATGTGTTTATCGGTCTGTCTGTCTTTTCATCTGTATCTGTCTGTCTCTCTTTCTCTATCTCTACATCTACCTATCTATTCATCCATCCGTCCAACTACTGTATGTGTCTGTCTGTCAGTCCGTCCATCTGTCCATGTGTCTGTCTGTCTGTCTATTCATCTCTGTCTCTCTCTGGCTGTCTTTCTATCAATCTATCTGTCTGTCTGTCCATCCATCCATCCATCCATCCATCCATCCATCCATCTATCTATGTATCTAAGATACTCCCATCATCCATCCGTTCATCCATGTGTCTGTCTGTCCGTCTGTCTATTCATCTCTATCTGTCTTTCTTTCGTGTTTCCATCTACCATCTTTCCACCCATGTGTCTGTCTGTCTGTCTGTCTATTCATCTCTGTCTCTGTCTGTCTCTATCCATCTACTGTATCTGTCTGTCTGTCTGTCTGTCTGTCTATCTGTCTATCTATCGATACTCCCATCATCCATCCTTTCATCCATGTGTCTGTCTCTTCATCTCTATCTGTCTGTCTTTCATCTTTTCTTCCTCCTGACCCCCTCTGTTGATCTCACTGGTGTGCAGACTGGCGTGTGACTGTGATGGACGTCTGGGTGACTGGTTGTGGTGAAGACGAGATGGGACGTGACTGTTTGCCCAGCTGTCTGCTGGCTTGAGAGGAACAGATGACGGCCGGGGATTTGGTGGGCCGTGGCCTTCTTCATAAAGACCAAACAAAGGCAAGGCTTTCTCTCAGATCACACGTTGGCTGGGGATTGTGTAGCATCGATAAAGAATGGAGGAGACACTCGGCCTCCCTCATAAATGCCCACAGGCTGAGACGGTGTTGTGTTCAGGAGCAGCAGGTTCTCCTCCATCTTCAGCTTCACCCCCTGCCATCTTCTCTCATCCCCTCCGCTCTCTGGTGTCTCCCTTTCCCTAATACAATCCTCATCCAAAGACCAGCTAATCCCCTCAAAGTCCCGCCGTCCCACGGGAACGCCATCCCTCCTTGTCCATCTCTGTCTGTAAGCCCTCTTGTCTCTTTTCTATTTGCTTTTCCACCCACATAGGCCGGAACACTTTACCGAGAGATTCACTCCGTAAGTGCTTTTGTATACAATCGCTCCACTCATTTGCACTTCTTTGCCATGAATTGACTTTTTGTTGTTGGAGATTTGACTCTATCTGCTCTACGACCCATGAAGGCTTTCTTAAACCCAACTCTATCTTTCACTCGCTGTGCTGCTTTGGGTTGTTAAATTAAAAATTATAATTATCGACTACCGGTTGGAATCAAAAGGCGCACAGGCATTTTTAAAAATACTTTAAGTGTATGTTATAGTCAGAAAACTGTGATTCAAACTGTGCAAAATGTGTATGTATCATGTATATAAAAAATGTGGAATAATGGGTAAAAAAACCTATGTGTGCGTGTGTATGTACAGCATATACAGTGTGTGTATATATACACGTATATTTATACACACACACACACAGTATATACAGTTCATACACACAAGTGTGGAATACTTACATACTGTACGTACTAACAAGTGTTAAATAATATATAATTATAATATAAATAATATATGATATAATTATAATAACATATAATTAAATATATATAAATATTTATAATATTATTTAAAAGATATTAAAGGCTCACAACGAGTAAATGTCAAGTCTTGATTTTTTTTCCACCCATTTTTAAGTCACATGATTTAAAAACCAGAAAGTTTGTTTTTTCAACGTGTGTTTTAAAATGTGCCTTAAAGTCTGAAAAATGCGGTACAGTGCTTGGATAGATGTGGAATAGAGGAAAGAAGAAAGAGAGATGAAGAAGAAAGGTTTTGTGTTGGTGCAAGTGCAGAACAAGGAGAAATGAGATCAGTCCATCCGTGGATTTCTGTTTGAATCTACAGTGGATTTATTGCATTGCATTGCATCATCGTTTGGCTGCACTGTAGCTTTATGGCTTTTGTGCTGTAAAATCTCCGTGTTCCTCGTCTATCGTCAGACACACGGTCAGAAGTTCAAGATCCGTAGATCTGTGACCTGGTCGCACATGTCAGTGGTCCAGAATTTAGATTTAGATGTTGATCAGCCGTCATTATCAGACTCATCATTTCGGGAGGAAATGGTTGTAAAAGGTTTTGAAAGGAAATGTCAGATTTGGTTGTTTATCACTGAATCAATATAAAGTCTTTAAGTGATCATCACATTCACCATCTACAATAAACGGTTATTACTTAACGGTTATTACGGTTAAGACTCTTATTGTTGAGGTACTGAGGTATTGGACCACACTGAATGTTGTTTAACCTGCGTTTTGATTATGATTTATTTAATAATATGTATTAATAAATTATGTTTTGTAATTGTATGTCATTTTCGTTGTTTTTGTTTTTTTTATTTGCAAGCCAAGTCTTGTAATTATTTGTTTCCGTTGTGAGGATTGTGCACTTTGCAGGTTTGGTCGTCATACTGCCTCCTGCTGGCCAAACACAACATCGTTTTTTTTTCCGTTTTGTTTCGTTTCGTTTTTATTGTCTTAAAGGTGTGAATTAGGAATGCATTCGTTCAGATGTTGTCATGCTTTAAAATAGAGCATTTTATGGACCTCAAATGGTCAGACAGTAACCTGCCCGTTATATGATATTATTATTTTTAGAGGTACAGATTATAATTAAATGTAATGTATTGTACTAAGCTTGGATTTTTTTTTTTATCCAAGCGATCATTTTACTCAAAGATTGTTCAAACCTGGAGGCTTCTGTGACATCAGACTTACAGTGTCTTACATCAGCTCAGCTCCGCACTGTATCTTTACTGTACAGGAATCCCCTCTCAGGGTATTTCAGCTTTACATTAATACTTTACTATAGATTCAGACTATTACAAGTTAAGCTAATCTGTCTCACTCACTTTTTTTACTCTTTTACTCGCATCACTCTTGCTGTCTGTCTGTCTCTCTCTCTCTCTCTTTCTCTCTTTCAATCTCTCACTTATGGTGTTTTTCTCACTCTCTCTCTTATTCATTCTCTCTTTCTCAAGCCCTCTCTCGCTCACTAACTTGCACTCATCTCTCACTTTTGCTTTCTTTCCAATGTTCAATTACTCTTTCTTACTCAGTTTGTGTCTTTCTCTCTTGCTCTTTTGATCTCTCTCTTCCCCACACACTCAATTTATCTCTCTCTGACATTTACAGTACTATCTTTTTTTTTCTTCACTTTCTCTCTCTCTCTCTCTCTCTCTCTCTCTCTCTCTCTCTCGCTGTACTGTATACTGTATTTTTCAGGTATATTGATAGAGGTCACACTAAGGTCAAGCGAGTGTTGGTGGCTCTGGCGTCTCCTCGTCTCGTTTCCTCTCTTCTCCTTCTCTTTGTGTCAGATTTAGGTCATTGTGCCCAAGGTGAGTTTGATCCAGGTTTGTTTTAAGATGGCAGAAGAGTTCCAGGCTGAAGTAGAGAGCTGTCAGCATCATTCAGGCCTGCGGTCCGTCACTGTCCGGGGAGTCACAGCCTGCTGCTCCTCCTCTGCACAACATCTCCATTTCCTTTCTCCTCTTATCTGATCTTCTCACACGTTTTCTTTGTTTTATTTTATTGTATTTTTATGTTTTTTTTAATTTCTCACATGTTTTTTTCCGTCTCTTCTCACAGTTTCTATTCTTCTTTTCAGAAATGTTCTCTTTTTTTCATTTCTAAAATGTTCTCTTTCTTGTTTTTTCTATTCATCTTTTCTATCTTGTTGTTTTTTTACTCTCGTGCTCTGTTGTTCTCTTTTGTTAAGAAGCATTTTTGTTCTTTTTTCTTCTAGCGGCTTTGCGTTGGTCTGGGTCTGAGAAAAGACCCATGTTCATAATTGAATGAACTTGAACTTCTTTAATGGTTTCATTTGTTCTCTTTCTCCATTCTCCTCTTTTCTTTCCTATGGTTGTTCCTCCCTACTGTTGTTTTGTCTTCTTTTGTTTTCTCTTATCTGCTCGTCTTTTCCTCTTGTTATCTTTTTTTCTTCTTCCATGTTTTGGGTCACTCTACTTTTCTAAGCCATCTTCTCACCTTTTCTGGTGTTCTTTTCCATTCTCACCTGTATTTTTCTCTTCTCCTAATCTCTCCTTTACTCTCCTCTTCGCTTCTCTTTTTGGTATTTTCTCCCCTTCTCCCCTTTACTCTTCATTTCTCCTCTCCTCTAATGTTATCTTCACTCTTTTTTTCTGCTGTCTCCAATTTCTTATTCTATTGAACTCCCTGGTCTTTTCTGTTCTTATCTTCCTTTCTCTTCTTTCCTCTTCATTTCTGTTCTCTTCTCTCATTTTCTATTTAGTAAATGGGGCTGTTATCGTCTTTGAGTGCGCATCAGGTTTTTGTAAGGTACGGGGTATTACAGTATTAATAAAGATAAGTGATGAGTTTAGTTCAGATCGTCCGCAGCAGCGTGTGTGTGTGTGTGTGTGTGTGTGTGTGTGTGTGTGTCTCAGCATTAAATATGAAAATAAAGCAAACTGCATCACCAGCACTCAGTATATCAAACACGCTCACGTTAAAAGCACATATTAACACTGATACAATTTATATCCTGCTTATTACAGACGAAACCTATGCTTCAGGCTACTATAAACGCTGACATTGCCTCTCACACACACATAAAGCTTTATGATATTATTACATGGCACTAAATTCTGCTCTTCACTTCAGTATCCCCCTGCGTGCAGTTCTGTTTGTGTAAAATATTTCAGGCATGTTGGTGTGCTTCAAGCTCAGCACTCCCTGTGGATCGATAAGCTGCTAATCTGTCACCACCCTGGGGAGAATTATGTGTGTGTGTGTGTGTGTGTGTGTGTGTGTGTGTGTGTGTGTGTGATGTCCTTGTACCGGATTCCACACTTACAGTTCGTCTCGGTCTGATTTGCACCGTCTCCGTGCACTTTATCGGAAAGGCAAGGGAAATTTTTCTCACCTTGTGCTGCGTGTTTGCATTGATTCGTGTCTGATGAGGAAGACGTGCTTTTGTCCTTGCACTTGATTGTGTGCAGGACTGGTGTGAAAATACAAGTTACTCGTGGTCAAAAAATACTGTTTCATTCCAACAAGTGGATTGAAAGTTGCATGTAGCCTTCCTTCGGTGTACAACAACCAAAAATATTATTGAAAATACTTTATTAATTGTTACTAAGATTGCACGATTATTACATATACGTGCACATGTTGTATATACGTAAGACTTGTATTGCATTATGAGATTTTTTTGTCTGCCTTTTGATATTTTTATATGCAAGTGTGTGTATCTATTTATACTCAAAGATTATTGTAAATATAAAAATTTAAACATACGCACGCACACATATATTGTAAATACAAATTAATATTATAATAATATATTTTATATGTATAATTTATATTATATATATGTATGTATATATTATATTATGTATCTTCAATAAATATATAAAATTAGTTTGTATATATAAATTAGACAAGTGTCAAATAGACAAAAAAAATTGAAAATGCTTTATTAATTATCAAGATTAAAGAATATTTTTATTATATATTACTATTATATATATATATATATATATATTACATTATTATATTTAAACCAATTTGATATTCATATATGCAAATGTGTGTTTACTGTATTTACACTCAAATATGATGGTAATTATAAAAATTAAAAAGCATGAGAGAAACACACACAAATTATATACAGTCTAAATAAATATATAAAATTATTTTGTAAATGTCTTATACTGTATTGTTAGATTGTGTAAAAGACTGGTTTCTGTTTTTCCTCTTTTTTTCCGTCTTGGAGAAACTGCAAAGTCTGATTTTCAGAATGATTCCTTTAATGGTGGTTGCGGGGGGGGCTACGGGTTACCTTTGACAAGCTGCTTTTGTCTGCAAGCACTTTGTTTTTGATTTGCATCTTAATGAGAGGTTGCACTGCTCTCGTCCACACTGCAGCGGAGGAAGGAGAGAAAGTGTCGGTACATTTCACCGTCTCATTTTCTCCTGAACGCCAGATAGTCACGGTTAAACCTGTGTGTTCTTATTACCAATATTGGATTGTCTGCAGTGTGTGTGTGTGTGTGTGTGTGTGTGTGTGTGCGCATAAATTCCAGCGCTTTCGCTTGCCCTGCACTTGATCGGTGATGAAATATGAAGCGGTTGTGAAGGCTTCTGCAGATTCAGAGATTGATTACAAGGTTTGGAGATGCTTTTGCTTTAAGGAGCGTCTTATACCGCAATCTTGTTATTGAGGATGTCAATAATCCTTGCTCGCTTCCGACCTGTAGACCTGTTGATATTGTTCACCTTCAGATTATTTTGAATCAGAGGTGTGAAGAGTACCTGCAAGCCCTACATGAGTAAAAGTACGGATACCTTATTGAAGAAATGACTCCATTACAGGTTGCACGTCTCCAATTCGAATTTGAAAATAACCTGGGTATTTTACTCGTACTGAACTTGTGCTTGAAATACCAAGAAATGTAAAAAAAAAAAAAAAAACAGCAACTACTAATTTACGTGGTTTAGCTCATAAATAGCATCCAGTACCTTCAGCATCCTGCAGATGGCGATATCGCCTCATCCACCAAATATATTAACCTAGAAAGTAAAAGATGCCGTTACCTGTTGCGCACAATCACAACATAAAGAGTAACGGTATATGTCCGCTCTAATGTAGAGATAAACCCAGAGAGAACCATCTCACTCCTGCCAGTCTCCTCTGGCGTTCGAACATCAGCAAGTCTTTGTGATGATGGTTCTGGATGCCTGATAAACAGTGTTTCTCTCGTAAACGGCCTAGAAACGACGCCATCTCTCTCATGAATGATGCAGAATGGCACCAGGTTTCCCCAACGGTCTAGAGTGATGACATCACACAGATGCTCCAGGGGACACTCTCCATTCTTCTGGTTGGATGGTGGTTTGATGGACAGCATCTCAGCTACCTGAAAATCAGTAGAGGGAGGGTCAGGGAGAAAATTAAGGAGTGTGCGCGCGTGTGTGTGTGTGTGTGTGTGTGTGTGTGTGTGTGTGTGTGTGTGTGTGTGTGTGCCGTCTGCTCTTTTCATCTCACGTGACAGTGAAAAAGATACTCCTCTAATCAATTCACCTCCTGCCCTCCTTCTGAACGATTGTGACATAAATCAAAAGCTGAGCAGTGGGGCGCTCTTTCACACACAAATCCTTTCTCTTCTTCCCTTTTTTCTTTACATGCTCTTTCTTTTATTCTGTTCTTCTCATCCAAGTTCTTCTTTACTCCTTTTCTTTCCATCATACCTATCTGTCTATATACAAATATGATTTATATTATATGATATTTAAATTCTGTAAGGCATGTAAAAAAAAAAAAAAAAAAGAAATAATACGTATTATAATAGTGTATACGTTTATATGTATGTGTAAATATACTGTATATATATATGTGTGTGTGTATATATTTTTTTATAAATGTATATATGTTATGTTTTCATGTTATGTATACAAACCATATAGTGCAAGTATAAACTGTGTTATATTTCTTTATATATTATATAAACGTTTTTATGCTGTTCTTTCTTGTCTAAACTTCTCCATTACATCTCCACACATTTATATAAACAGTACTCCAATAGCAATTCATTTTCTTTTAAGTCTCAGTTTTCAGTTTCTGTGCATTATTACCATTTCTTTATTTACCTGCAATCCTACAATCCGTTGCATACATTTTTTTTCCCGCAGAGAAAGAATTTTGCCGTTTAAAAGACCAATGAGAAATAGAACACCCATTGTTTTCCCGCTTATGACATTGAGAGGCAGCAAAGGTCGTATCATTAGCAGACAGGGTGGCTGTAAAGACGTTTGAATACTCATAGAAAATCCATTATGATTAATTGATCATTACTGCGAAGGGACTACACACGCATTCTGAGGCCATTGATCCCGCAGTAGCCGGGCTGCACATCGACTGACCCTGTTCTGGCCTTTCCACCTGTAGTCACCGATCAATCCGAATAAAACACAGCAAAGGCCACAGACTAATTGTAGGAACATGACCTTTATTAATTCTGGGTTCATTTTAGAGATGCCATAGTTAACAATAAGATGTCACTGATGTTGAATCAATACGTCCCAGCGAAGAAAAGAAAATGCAGAGCGAGTCAGAATGAGGTGTAAAGGCCCAACGCTCTTTTGTTGAAAGATGTGCGGCATTTCTCAAAGGGCAAAAACTACAGTGACTGCAGATCCGCGGAATTCAATAACTTCTGTGTCAGGTTCACTTAAAGAGCTAAAGGGCAAAATAAAAAGCTTCAACAGGTAATCTCCCAGATGATGGAGTTCTGTTGGAACTAGACTGGAATCAATGCTGGGTCATGCTTGACGCTGAGAAAATAGATCATTGTCTTTCGTTTTATCACCCTCAACCGAAAGAGCAGGGCGAGATAATCCATAATACGTCTGAACGTATGTCTGTGCTTTCTTATTACGTGAATGTTCTTCATGACCCAGAATCCAAAGAGACTTTATATTGTGAGAATGAGCCACTGACAACACGTGAAAAGATAGAGATAATTCACCTTCAGCATCGACCTTCAGCTTCATGGAATTAAAAAGAACGTTTTAATGTGATCGACGTTTCAAAAGTTGAACTGTAACTAAAAAAAGATACAAATCTCTCAAGTCGATAAAAGTCGCTTTGATGCTTAAAAATGACGCTTTTCTGCTTACATTGTATGTTTAAAGCTTGAAATGTAAAACTCTTCTACTATGAAACATGTTTTCAAAGGTTTGTCTTTGATGCAGGAGTCAGGGAGCATATCGTATTTAGGCGAATATATATAAGCACCACCTTTTTTTTTTTTTTTTATAAATTTAGACGGTCTAAAACTCAGAGGGTGCTTTTATGTGCATATTTCAAATATGCACAAAAATACAAGAGCCAATTTTTCCATATTTCAAGTCAAGAGAAATCACAAACAAACGAAAATGTTTTCTTTACGCCGTTTTGCGCTTTTGCGGTGTACTTTCTTTAAATAATGGTTCCGGAGGCAGACATGCATCTAAACTTTTATTGGCTCAATAACAGAAATGAAGAAACTTTAGCTATAAAGTTAGCACAACTTTAGCTATGCCGCAACACTTAGCTAAATAAAGTTTTTGAAATTAAACAAAATAATTTGACTGCAAAGGCTCATGGGATCTGCTAAGGATTTTGGGAGTTCACTAGAATAGATTTATTTAGGAGTATTTTAAGAGAAGTATTAAACCACAAATTTTATGTTAGTTTTTTACTTTTTGAATTTTTATTTTGTGCCTAAAAAAAACCAGGAGTGTGCTTATATTCACGTAAATACGGTAGTTAAATTGTAAATGATACATTGTATTATTTACACTGTAACTATGTTTCCTGACCCCCACATCCAAGACCCTTCCCATGTTCTTGACAGTCTGACCAGCAGTGAGTCAGTCCCACCAATAAGACACCGAAAAGAAGGAATAAACGCTGTAGGAAGACGTAAGGGATAGCGCAGCCCATCCATTACGTTTATATCAATTATGCATCTGTGGTTTTTTTTCTGTCCTGGCTGCTGTTGTACGTGTTTGATCATGTGAATTGCCGAGCAGCTGAGACCCTCCGGCAGAGCGTCTCCGGTCCGCAGATGGCTCTCTGCTGGTGGGTTTCCAGGCCCGTCTCTCCTGGGCTCTGCAGCTGCGAGGCGGGTCGAGGTCCAAGGAGTCGCCCTATATATTCCCCGGCTGAATCATACATACGAAAGCCGCCGTTATCGCCGGCCCACCTCACAGAGCCGCGATTAAACTAGCCGTGCCAACCATCCACCTCAAAACGCAATCAGCTCAGCACAGTCAAAGCTCCTCCAGCTCCGGGCTGGGTGGAAGTCAAGGTCTGACTGCCCTCATGGGGGGCTTCATTCTGGGTCTGACTGCCCTCATGAGGGGCTTCATTCTGGAGCAGTGGCGTGTATTGACCACCGATAGCCCTGGTGGCCGTAGAAGTTTCTATTCTACACTTTGTCAGTGTGGAATTGCATCATCCTGGGGTTTGTTCCAGGAGTCACACGCACTTGTGGTCTCACACAATAATATTCCGCTTGTTTCCCACCCACTCGCGCCCACAGTCATAAAGAAAAGATAATGGCACGTAGCGTTAAATGAGCCCCGCTGATTTATTCATGAATGTCGTGCGTGTAGACATGGTCCCTGCTTTCTCATGCAAATCAAGCCAGAAAGGCACATTTGGTCGATTTCTTCACCTTCTTTTATTCCAAATGCTGTTTTTATGACTCCTCTGATGTGTTGACTGAAAACGCCACGTCTAAAATGAGCTTTCCTCCTTACTGTTATATACCATGTACATTTACTCTGAATGTATTTGTTTCTTTTGTTGTTGTTATTATTATCCTTTGTTTAAGCAGAAAAGGAACCCCATTGAAAATCTTCTTATACATGGAACTTCTGCCCAAGATACTATATTTGATTGATTTACAATGAAATTGAAACAAATGTAAAAATAAAAAGTCCCTGTTAATGTCCACAGGATTTTTACAGCAAAATGCGTACAATATTATTGCATTGGCTTGTTACCGTTTTTTTCTACAACGCATCAAGGGAAGATTTGTTAACGTAAGTATTGTGCGGTAAATTAATACACTGTTAAAAAAAAAAGGCATTGTGTATTTATGCAGATGCTTTACAGCAAAATAAAGTTTTATTGACTACTTTGCCGTAAATAATTGATAGTAAAAAACTGTATTATGCTGTAAATTGAAAACAAAACCTAATCAGGATTCACAATTTTACATTACAAAAATTGGAAACCACAGCTGCAAGAACATTATACTTTTTACAGAGAATTTTTTTTCTTTTTTACAATGTAAATTGTATTTTGGCAATAATGTATTTGATTATGATGGGAGGAGGCATATCCACTTTCAAATCTAACCTACATTCTAATTTGGCATTGTAATTGCAGATGTGAGAGCTAGCATGTGCGTGTTAATGACAAACCAATTAGCCGGCAAATTCAACGGTCTGAAAAAGTATTTTGGGGTGAGTAATGTTCATATTAAAGAGATTCTTCTGCAGTATCAATATGCGCGTCACCTCAAACCGATAGAGAACATGCCTGAGAATCTGCCATGCAGAATAAGCTTTAATTGGGTAATTATATAAAGTGGGAATGAGGCAGTTATAGGCTCAAATTGGAGGCAAATTGACCATTATTCTGTGATTATGCTTTTATCTTGCTGCTTAGAAGTGAAATTTACATTCTACAATGACATCATCACATACTGTCCTGAACCTCGTAAATTAGACCGTTAATTCCACGTAAACCTTGGTATCATCGACGGATCCAGCTTGTGGCGGAAGAACCTATAGAGCAGAACGTTTACACAGGCCGTGATATCAACGTGATAATGATAAACTAATTAGTGCTTTTTAACAAGTAGAGATGCTGTTTGTCACATGGAACATCATTATGCTCATTTACATCATGTCTTAAAACACACTACCGTTTTTTTTTACTTTCATCTTGACCTTTAAAATTCCCAACTGTCCTTTTTGGGACAATTTTTTGCATTGCTCTTTATTTTTCTAAAGCTTCAGATATTTTCGTAGCATTTGTCGTGACGTGAAGATCATTTGGTTGCTGGATGGTGGACATTCCTCTGATGAGTGTTGTTTTTCTCTACAGGTGCACGAGCGGCTGGACTGACCTTCAGAAACCTTTCCTGCACTGCCCCCCAGTGGCGAGACACGCAAATGACGCTTTTAATCCCATCTGTCAGGATCGTTCCACACAGTTGCTGATTGCAACGCTGATTTCCAGATGTTCCCCCTGCGTTTTTGAAAACGGATCTCTGAAGGAAAGCGCAAAACCAGCCGATCAGACCTGGATGATGTTTGGACCTTCATATTATAAGGTCAGCTCAGTGCTGACACTCGTGGTTTTCTTTGTTCTAGTATTCGCTCTCCAGAGGATTGAGATATGTGTTCACGTCTGTCTCAGTCTCTGTTGTGTGGAGGGGGAAAGCTTGGAGATCTCCACGGCTCTGATGGCTTTTACAGGAACTCACAAACGTGTGTGTGTGTGCGTGTGTGTGTGTGTGTGTGTGTGTGTATGTGGATGGACATTATTATTAGCTATAGAGACCTTCAGTTTTCAATGACATTTAGACCAGCACACCTTTAATCTTAATTTCACAGACTAATCCCTTAAAGCCCAACAAAGGTGCTATTAGGTTTATTACTGTGGTATGAAGCAGGGTGTTTCATCAGGGACAATTTACACTATTCTACTGGTGTAAATATGATTCATAGACTTGCTTTTTAAAATGACAAAAAGAGAGATGTAAGCGGTGTAAATCTGAAAACAATACTTGAGTATAAGTACAGATGCCTTACTGTAAAATTACTTCATTACAAGTTACAAGTCATCAATTCCAAGAAGACGTGAGTAAAAGTCATAGATTATTCAGTTTTAAAATAACTTTTCTCGTACTGAATTCTAGATTAAAAAACACAAAGAAATGTGAAAAACAAGAAACTTTTTATTCATGAGGCTTTATTTCCTTATATGGAAATGACATTTTACACCTCAATGTTTTAAATTGGCAAGATAAAATAGATTAGAAAAGAATAAAAAGTCAGTCTCAGTCAAACTAAAATGTGTCCATTCAAACGTAGTGGGAAAAAAAGAGTACAAATACTATCTAGTATAGTCAAGTAGAGAGTAAAAGTTGCTTTTATATTTAATACTCACAAGTACAAAGTAGCCAAAAATACTTAAGTAACAAAGTCCATTAACTTGTGTACTTTATACCACGGGACGCAGGGTGATTCATTAATAGAGCAAATCATGGACAATTTACACTAGTTTTCTTAAATCTTAAACATAATTTCAAGATCTGGTTTTAAAAATGAGAAAAAGAGGATGATTACCGAGTATTGAACTCTTGTTCTAAAGATCCTCAATCTGACTGCAAGTTTTCCAGTTGGATTCTTACTTAAAAAAACGTTTTTTACAAGAGTTGCTCTAACCGTTGTGAAGTGGCTGGTGAAATGGGTTTTCAAGCATCTTAAAGTTATCTTAGTTCAGCCACTCTCCATTAACGTCTGAATCTGCGTTCAGAAGCCCAAACACGAATGCCAAATGAGATCCAGATGTTCACCTAGAGGGCTCTTCTTTTGCTGCTTTTGAAATACCAGATTTTCGAGGTTTTTACCCCATCAACGTTTGATAAGGCGCTGAAGACAGGAAGACAGGAGCCGGAGGTCCAGACACTGATGTCATCTGTTTGCGAACAACATTCTTCAAAAGTGATGGCAACTACCACATCTGAAGAGGGTCACTGTGTGTTGGCAGGAGAAGAAGTGACTCACCAAGAGCTTCGCTGGTTGGTGCTTCTCCTATCTCTCCCCTTTCTGTGCTCACACACACACACACACACACACACACACACACACAGTTTGGCGGTTCTTTGTGTTGCATCGCTATAACCACTTCAAGTGCAGAACGTCCATATCCTGGTCCAGGAATCCACAGGAGGAGAGCAGATTTGTGACTAATGCTCTCAGTGTGTCTGCTAATGGTGCCGAGGCAACAAAGCTACAATTGCATTTAACTTCTTGTCATCACTTATTCCAGCTTTTAAACCCATGGGTTGTGGGGTCTCTCATATGAAAACAGATATTATTATAGTCCTTGTGACATGCAGGGCAATAATTCGTTTCACATAGTTTTCAGTATGTCAACGGTCCACGTCCAGTTGAGGACACAATTACTACTCGGAGGTGTAAAGAGAACCTAAAACCATACTTTAAAGTACAGATACCTTACTGTAGAAATTACAAGTTACAAGTCATCAAAAGTCAAAGTATCTAATTTATTAAAGAACTCAAGTATTTTACTCCTACGGAATTTAGGCTAAAAAAACAGACTTTATTTACGAGGCTTTATTTCCTAATATAGAAATGAAATTTAACACCTCAATGTTTCACAATGGCCGAACAAAATTGAGAAAAAAGGAACAAAAAGTGTCTCAGTCAAACTCAAATGTGCAAATGTCGCCAATTAAAAACCTGGTATTTATCAAGCCACTAACAAGGTTTAGCTCATAAAAAGCATCCAGTACCTTCAGCATCCTGCAGATGGTGATATCACCTCGTCCACCCAAGAAATTAACCGCGGTAGACTTGTCGCGCACCATCACAACTTAACGAGTAACAGTAAGTGTCCATTTAAATGTAGTGGAGTAAATAGTACAAATACTCATACAAAAATGTAGTCAAGTAGAGAGCAAAAGTTGCTTATGTTTTTGATACTCAGTACAAGCACAAAGTAACCAAAAATACCCAAGTAAGCACTTTAGACAACTGCCAAATCCATGCAAATTTGAAGCAGTTAGCCACAGGTGTGTGTGTGTGTGTGTGTGTGTGTGTGTGTGTGTGTGTGTGTGTGTGTGTGTGTGTGTGTGAATGTCTGGAGGTGTGACGAGATATAAAACGATTCCCCAACTTTGACGTCTAAAGAGGAAAGAATCTCAGACAGGAAATCAAAGATAAAAGTAGGACGGTGTGGTCTTCAGAGTATTGTGTAACCTCTCAGGATCTGCCAGATGGTTTTAATCTCACGGACGGATCTGCTGCACGTCTGGGTGTTTTATAGCTGCAGGCTGGAACCCCTCGCTGCTCCGCCTCAGGTCACATGCAAGTGTGCAAATGTTGAACATGTCCTTCAAACACCACACGCCTCGCGCCTTTGTTTTTGAAACGGCGTGTTGCGTTCACATGAAAGTCGTTAAAAAGCCCGAGATGCAACGGCTTCATCTTCACTCACTCGTTTCCCGCCGCGTCACTTAAAACGACAGAAAATTCAGCCTCCGATGTGAATTACAGCCTGGATCATAAAACCACAGTGTAACTCCAAGTCTGGTTCAGGTTTTTTTGCTCCTCTAATCCAGATTTATCTTTCTCAGAGTTCAACTTATTCTGCGTTTGGTGGAATGCGGGCATCAATCTGAGTGGCGAGAGGAGAGGGGTCAGTGTCTTCTCCCGGGGTCCCGGCCCCTTAATGGCCCTAGCAGAAGCTGCTCTGCATGTTTTCACTGCTGCAGTCATTAAGTGAAGCTTCCGGGCCTTTACAGCTCATCGGTTTTTAAGGTAACATGGTTAAAGGAACTCACTCCTTACTCAGTACAATGGCTTAGCATGAATCGAGCATCCCATGTTGTGGGTCAAATAGATAGTTCAGTGTGTAAAACTTATGCACTTAGTTATTTTGGCTAATAACTAACTATCTGTTAAATGTGTCAAAAATTCACAAACTTTTTTCGTGTGCGCAGCCAGTGACCCGTTGCTAGGCAACCGTTTTCGTTTGTTCCTCCTGTTCCTCCCGGTCTGCCCCGAGACGGAGGTTGTTTGTAGAGGTGCAGTGAATAGTAAATGTCCTGCTCGTAAAGAATCTAAAGGAAAAGTGTGAGAGAAGATTACAGTGCAGAGCCGATGTTAAACCGGTGATGACGCGAGACCAAGATTTAGAGCTGCCAAGTCACAGAAAAGTCAGTATGGAAAAGCTTAAAGATTTATTAATTGATTTGAATTCTGTAAGATAAAATTGCATTAAAATAAATAGACTAAAATTGATATGCTGCGTTTTTAATTCTTTTTTAAAACTACACTGACAGTAGTTTATTTAGTTAATACTGTACTTATTGTTCAATTATTTATTACTTATGCCAATTAATATTACCATTTATCACTAATTGTACAATTGCTGAAATTAACATATTTGTACATTAATTTTTGTAAAGATCGTTTACTGTATTTATATTATGTATTACACACTCCAAAACATTCCTTAATTTGCCTGGATGTTTTGTAGCAAAATACAGTAATATGATGTTTTGACAGTTGTTGCAATAAGAGGCTGTTTTTTTAAGCAATGCATCATGACGAAAATACTAGTTAATTTGAGTATTTTCTGTATTTTTTATGTTCTTTTTTTGTTTTAAGAAAACAGTATAATGCTATGAATTGTAACGGAATGTAACAACTTTGCAGTAAGTTGCCAGTAACAGCCAGTAGATTACTGTTTTTTTACAGGCACATTATTGTACAGTATACAGACTTTTCCACTGTGAACATAGAGAATGTGTTCTTGAAATAATGAAGCATTATTCCCTGCATCCTGAAGCTCCCGCATACTCTTATTTTGAAATATTAATTAAAAAAAGACACTTTCAGTCACATGGCTACTTCCCATAGCCAAGCTACTTCAAAGGTGTCCTCCTCAGCATCTCGGATTTTTGAACTGTTAGTTGTCAAGCACACGTCTTCATGTCGAGGCGACGAATTTGCACCATATATCTGCAAAATCTGACATCATTAGTAAAAGCCACAGTGTATTTCTGTTGGCTCCGCGTGGTAACAAATCACTTTCATACTGTTTATCAACAGAGAGAGCGGGACAGATGGGAGAGAACAAACTAATGTGTTGGAGAAAGACTGCTAATGACTTTCATGTGTTTTAAAGGAGTGTCACTCATGAATGGCTTTCTTCTGCTTGTTGCATAACTAAACAGCCATAAGACAAACTCACAGCCTTTTATTCAGAGCTGCAGACCCGAGACCACCGTAAATCATTACCCACATTTGTGTGCATTGATTAAATGATGTAGTTTTATATACATGCTCACTCACTGTGTGTGTGTGTGTGTGTTATCTTGGTATTGTACTGTACAGTGTGTGTTTTTTCTGGAGAATGGCAGACCGCCGACCCTATGGCTCAGGGCTGAGCTATATAAGTACCGGACACAAATCTGGATTGCACATTCTCTTCACTTCTCTCCTGCTTCCTTGCAGATCCATCAGAAACGGGTTTCGCCAAAAGACCTTTGCTTTGGTAAGGAAAACACTTCTATGATTTCCATCTGTGCTGTGGCCATGTTTGTACATATTTATAGGTTTTTATTCTCTCATTTCCCCACAATTTAAACTAAGATGCTCAGATTTTCAAAGTGTTAGTTTGTTTTTTTACTTTTTTCTTTTATTGTTGTTAGTATTTTGCTAGTAGGATCTATTTGATAATCTAAGTGGTTAAATCATTTTGTAAAAAAAGGTTTTGTGTAAAATGTCTCTGAAAAATGAAACTGTAGGTATTTAATGCTTTTTCGAATCCCTGAAGTTCCTGTAATGACAGATTTCGACTCAGATATGAAAATACATGCAGACTTTGGAACAATCTCACTTTAATTTGTAAATAGAACATTGTCAATGTCAAAAGAGTATTTTTCTCTGGATGTAAAACATGCTGTGGGCTTGGCGATGTGTTTTTCCCTGACATGCGGTGATGGTTCTCACAGATGTGATATCTGAGAGCTGAAGATTTTGCTCCAGGTTCCATTTCAAAGAATTATTCTTCAACTTTAGGATTAGGGTCATTTTTTCCCCAAACACTTCCAGCTGAAGGTAATGTTTTCCCATTTTAACATTCTGCTAAGGTCAGATGAAATATTTAAAAATTGCACAATTACACGTACAAACTATTTTTGCAGGCGACACACTTGCCAAGAAGAGACTTATGGGAATATTTTGCAGTCGTGTGATTTACTGAAGTTGTGTTTTTGCATAAGTGTTCCATGTTCTAATTGTCTTATTATTGTCCCATTAGAAAAGAATGCGGACTATTCTTGGGGGCTGGAGTGTGAAGGTCAGAGGTCACGGACAGGCCGCCAGGATGAGCTGCTTCTCAACCAGGACTTTTTTTCTGCTTTTGTTGGGAATCACAGGATGTAATGCTCAAGGTGGGTTCGACTTTACATTCATTTAATTTAGTTTGGTTAATTAATACTCTTAAAAAAGTGATTGTCTGCTCGACAGAAACAGAATCATTTTATGCTATTGGCAGCTGTTTCTTAGAAACACGACTCTTCCAAATCCCCAACCCCCGACCCCAAAACGGAGAAAAGTCTTTCCAAAGCAGCATCGTTCCAAATAACCCAACAAACAAACAGTCGGAGCGGATTGAGCGCCAGCAAACCACCGATCAACTGCCAATATTCATATTTTGGACTCACAATCCGAAATGTATCTTGATTCGTTTCTATAATAAATAAAAAAATTCTGCATCATTAAAATTATAATCACTTACCGTACTATAGGCGCACCTAAATCCTAAAATTATCTGATCCTTAAACACAGTATTTAAAAAAAGGGAAAAAAAAGGAAATACAGTAGACATAGAAACAGAAGTAGTTTATTAATCCAGTGTTCTTTATAATCAGCAATGCGCATATTAAAAGTTTAATTGATATCAGCATACTACATCATCAAAGTGTCATATAGTCATGTCCGCATCGCTAATTTTTTTGTGTTTTTCTCAGAATCTTGGAGAAGTGTGAGTGGGCGAGCGAATCAAGCTGTTTATCCCCATGAAGGTAGGTGTTGTGTTCCAGAAAGCTCCACTGGCATCAAACTGGTCTGTGATATCCATCCCCAGACGACTACGAGTGGACCACGTGGTTTAACGTCGACCATCCTGGAGGAAAAGGCGACTACGAGAAGCTCAACGCCATCCGCTTCTACTACCGGACGCGTGTGTGTGAGGTTCCCCGAGCTCTGGAGGCACGGACCACAGAATGGATTCCTGCTCGGACCACTGGAGAACGAGTCCATGCCGACCCAACTGTGGGTTTCTGGTGTGTGAATGCAGAACAGTTTCCTGGAAAGAACTGCTCAAATTATGCTGTTCGCTTCCTGTGTCCCAAAGGTAATGTTAACAGACCTGCATCATTTGAACCAATGTTTACAATATTTTCCTGATCAAGGCATTGTGTCAAGCGAAGAGGTCTCATGGGGACCCTGGTCGGACTGGAGTGTGTGTCCAGCCCAGTGTGACCTGGCACCGAGCCAGCATCGCTCCAGGAGCTGCAAGTCCACTTCTCAACTTTGCCACGGGAAAAGTGTGGAGTCCAGGTCATGTCCAGGCTCGCCGTGTCCACGTAATGCATCTAATGTTCTTCTCAAAGATCTAAATGTTTTTTATTCTGTATTAAGCTTTAAGAATATACAGTATGTAAAAATTAGATTGACAGGCATAGTATAGGATAGTAATATATAATATATAATATGAAAAAAATGTCATAAGGCTATACTAAGAAAAACATTGTCATAAGGCTATACTAAGAAATATTTTTCCATAAGGCTATACTAAGACAAACATTTTCATAATGCTATACTAAGACAATTTGTTTTCATAAGGCTATACTAAGACGATTTGTTTTAATAAGGCTATACTAAGATGAATTTTTTTTCATAAAACTATACCAAGACAAACATTGTCATAAGGCTATACTAAGACATTTTTTTCCATAAGGCTATACTAAGACAAACATTGTCATAAGTCTATAATATTACATTTTTATTTTAATAAGGCTATACTAAGACATATTTTTTCCATAAGTCTATACTAAGACATTTTTATTTTAATAAGGCTATACTAACACATATTTTTCACAAGGCTATACTAAGACATTTTTTCCATAAGGCTATACTAAGACAATTTTTTTTCATAAGGCTATATATACTAAGACAAACATTGTCATAAGGCTATACTAAGACAGTTTTCTGTTCATAAAGCTATACTAAAACTTATGGAAAAAAATAAGGCTATACTAAGACCATTTTTTTCACAAGGCTATACTAAGACAAACATTGTCATAAGTCTATAATATGGCATTTTTATTTTAATAAGGCTATACTAAGACATATTTTCCACAAGGCTATACTAAGACAATTTCTTTTCAGAAGGCTATACTAAGACATTGTTTATTTCTTAGTATAGCCTTGTGAAAAAAATTTGTCATAAGGCTATACTAAGACAAACATCGTCATAAGGCTATACTAAGACATTTTTTTCAAAAGGCTATACTAAGACATTTTTATTTTAATAAGGCTATACTAAGACATATTTTTCACAAGGCATTTTTCTTATTTTTCTAAGACATTTTTTCCATAAGGCTATACTAAGACAATTTTTTTCACAAGGCTATACTAAGAAATAAACATTGTCATAAGGCTATACTAAGACAAACATTGTCATACGGCTATACTAAGACAGTTTTCTTTTCATAAAGCTATACTAAAACTTATTTTTTTCCATAAGGCTATACTAAGACAATTTTTTTCATAAGGCTATACTAAGACATTTTTTTCCATAAGGCTATACTAAGACATTTTTTTCCATAAGGCTATACTAAGACAAACATTGTCATACGGCTATACTAAGACAGTTTTCTTTTCATAAAGCTATACTAAAACTTATTTTTTTCCATAAGGCTATACTAAGACAATTTTTTTCATAAGGCTATACTAAGACATAAACATTCTCATAAGGCTATACTAAGACATATTTTTTATAAGTCTATACTAAAACATAATTATTTTCATGAGACTATACCAAGACATATTTTTTCAAAAGGCTATACTAAGACAAACATCGTCATGAGGCTATACTAAGACACATTTTTTCATAAGGCTATACTAAGACATTTTTATTTTAATAAGGCTATACTAAGACATTTTTTCCATAAGGCTATACTAAGACAATTTTTTTCATAAGGCTATATATACTAAGACAAACATTGTCATAAGGCTATACTAAGACAGTTTTCTGTTCATAAAGCTATACTAAAACTTGTTTTTTTTCCATAAGGCTATACTAAGACATTTTTTTCCATAAGGCTATACTAAGACAATTTTTTCATAAGCCTATACTAAGACATTTTTTCCATAAGGCTATACTAAGACAAACATTGTCATAAGTCTATAATATTACATTTTTATTTTAATAAGGCTATACTAATACATATTTTCCACAAGGCTATACTAAGACAATTTCTTTTCAGAAGGCTATACTAAGACATGTTTTTTTCACAAGGCTATATTAAGAAATAAACATTCTCATAAGGCTACACTAAGACAAACATCGTCATAAGGCTATACTAAGACATTTTTTTCCACAAGGCTATACTAAGACATAATTTTTTTCATAAGGCTATACTAAGACATTTTTATTTTCACAAGGCTATACTAAGACATTTTTTCCATAAGGCTATACTAAGACAATTTTTTTCATAAGGCTATACTAAGACATAAACATTCTCATAAGGCTATACTAAGACATATTTTTTTATAAGTCTATACTAAAACATAATTATTTTCATGAGACTATACCAAGACATATTTTTTCAAAAGGCTATACTAAGACAAACATCGTCATGAGGCTATACTAAGACACATTTTTTCATAAGGCTATACTAAGACATTTTTTCCATAAGGCTATACTAAGACAGTTTTCTGTTCATAAAGCTATACTAAAACTTTTTTTTTTCCATAAGGCTATACTGACAATTTTTTTTCATAAGGCTATACTAAGACATTTTTTTCCATAAGGCTATACTAAGACCATTTTTGTTCATAAGGCTATACTAAGACAAAGATTGTCATAAGTCTATAATATGGCATTTTTATTTTAATAAGGATATACTAAGACGTTTTTTTCCACAAGGCTATACTAAGACATAAACATTCTCATAAGGCTATACTAAGACATATTTTTTTACAAGTCTATACTAAAACAATTATTTTCATAAGACTATACCAAGACATATTTTTTCAAAAGGCTATACTAAGACAAACATCGTCATAAGGCTATACTAAGACACATTTTTTTCATAAGGCTATACTAAGACATTTATATTTTAATAAGGCTATACTAAGACACATTTTTTTCATAAGGCTATACTAAGACAAACATCGTCATAAGGCTATACTAAGACGTATTTTTTCACAAGGCTATACTAAGACAAACATTGTCATAAGTCTCTATAATATGACATTTTTATTTTAATAAGGCTATACTAAGACATCTTTTTCCATAAGGATATAATAAGACAATTTATTTTCATAAGGCTATACTAAGACATATTTTCTCATGAGGCTATACTAAGACAAACATCGTCATAAGGCTATACTAAGACATTTTTTTTCATAAGGCTATACTAAGACATTTTTTTAATAAGGCTATGACACATTTTTTCATAAGGCTATACTAACACATTTATTTTCATAAGGCTATACTTAGACAATTTTTTTCATAAGGCTATACTAAGACATTTTTTTTCACCAGGCTATACTAAGAAATAAACATTCTCATAAGGCTATACTAAGACATTTGTTTTCATAAGACTATACTAAGACATTTTTTTCTAAAAGTCTATACTAAGACAAATTTTTTTCACAAGGCTATACTAAGACAAACATTGTCATAAGTCTATAATATGACATTTTTATTTTAATAAGGCTATACTAAGACATTTTTCACAAGGCTATACTAAGACACTTTTTTCCATAAGGCTATACTAAGACAAACATTGTCATAAGGCTATACCAAGACATTTTTATTTTAATAAGGCTATACTAAGACAATTTCTTTTCATAAGGCTATACTAAGACATATCTTTTTCATGAGGCTATACTAAGACAAACATCGTCATAAGGCTATACTAAGACAATTTTTCTTCATAAAGCTATACTAAGACATTTTTTTTCCACAAGGCTATACTAAGACAATTTCTTTTCATAAGGCTATACTAAGACATATCTTTTTCATGAGGCTATACTAAAACATAATTATTTTCATAAGGCTATACCACGACATATTTTTTCATGAGGCTATACTAAAACATGTTTTTTTTTTCAAAAGGCTATACTAAGACATTTTTTTTCATAAAGATATACTAAGAAATAAACATTCTCATAAGGCTATACGAAGACATTTATTTTCATAAGGCTATACTTGGACAATTTGTTTCATAAGGCTATACTAAGACATTTTTTTTCATAAGGCTATACTAAGACATTTGTTTTCATAAGACTATACTAAGACATTTTTTTTCATGAGGCTATACTAAAACAATTATTTTCATAAGACATTTTTTTTCATAAGGATATACTAAGACATAAACATTGTCATAAGGCTATACTAAGACATATTTTATCATAAGTCTATACTAAGACATAAACATTGTCATAAGGCTACACAAAGACAATTTTTTTTCCACATAAGACTCTACACCAAGACAAAAAGTATTGTCATGAGGCAAAACTACAGTTTTATCTACTAGTATTGCCTTGTGTGATCTGTGCCTCATGTCAAAATTGTTTGTGTCTTATGACACATTGTGTCACAATGCTATACTAATACAAATATTTCTGTCATAAGGCTATACTAACAAACATTAGTCATAAGGCAAAACTAAGACATTAAATTTGTATGTATTAGTATAGCTTTATTTTTTTGCGTCCTAGTGTATTACGACAAAAATTTGACAATTTTGTTGTCCTCGTATTGCCTTATATCTTACAATAGCCTTAAACAAAAAAAATTCATACATTTTGTAGTAAGACAAATTTTTGGTTAAACTAACAAAGTTTAAATCAACACATACATTTTGTGTCACAAGGGTGTTTACTAATATTGCCGTATGTTTTAATATAGCAAAAATGTTAAGCCTTATGACCAAATTTCTTTGTTTTCGTATAGCCTTATGACGCAAAATTTGTATGTGTTAGTGCGGCTTTATGACAGTTTGTTTTTGAGTAGGCAATACGAATACATAAAGATTTTGTCATAAGGATATACTAAGACATGGAAAAAAAATTGTTATAAAGCTAACTAATGCATACATTTGTGTCACAAGGCAGTTTATCTATTAGCATTGCTGAATGTGTTTGTCATAAGTCAAAAAACATTTTGACATGCCTATACTAAGTATGATTTTTTTTTAGTTTAAGGCTATGGCAATACAAGGATAAAACAATTTGTCATAAAGCTATACTTATACAAAAATCTCTGGGTCCAACCAAGACACAAAATAATTGTCAAGGCTATACTAGACATACAAAAAAAAAAAGACACTAATACATACAATATTTGTGTCCGACAAATTTCATCATAAAGCTATACCATTTCATTTTTATTTCTTATTATAACCTTATGACAATTTTTTAATGTCTTAGAATAGCTTTATGGCTATTGTTTTGTCTTAGTATAGCTTCATGACTAAGACAGTAAAGCCTTGTGACAGAATTATTCATAAAAATAAAATGAAGAAATTTTTACTCATTAAATGAAGACATAGAAATATACTACTTGGAACACTAATGTCCAATATACAAAATAAATGTTATCATAAGGCTATAGTAAGGCATAAAAAAATGCATGACTTGACGAGAAAGAACGAGACAACTAGAAAGACAATAAAAGAGAGAAAGAATGATGACGAGAGAAAGATATTGATGGAGAAAGAAAGAAAAACAAGAGAGACAATCAATGAAAGAAACAACAAGAGAGAAGACAACAAGAGAAAAAAAGAAACGAGAGGGAGAGAGGAAGACTGACAACAAGAGAGAAAAACACAACAAGAGAAAGAGACGACAGACAGAGATGAGTAAAAAACGAGGGAAGAAAAAGACAGACAACAAGAGAGAGAAAGACAATGAGAGAAAGAGTGCGACTTCCTATACAACCAGACATATCAATAGAAATCAGACAGAAATCCTGAAAAACTTTTGCAGATAGACGGACCATGTAGATTAACAAACGTAATAATCCTATTCCACTACTGATGTGCTCCCCAGGCTGTGAGCTGCAGTGTGTGATGGGAAGGGTAAATGAAGCCTGTGACGGCTGCTTCTGTCAGGACCACGTGGTGCTGGGGTCAGTGCGTAGTGCTGGTGGTCTTCCTGCACCAGGAGCTGCGGTTCTTCACAAGGCCCCGGGCTTCAAACTGCTCACCGTCACGGATCACAACGGCCATTTCCAAGTCCGTGGAATTTGCCCTGATGGCAACACGACACTGTTGGTGAAGCTGAAAAACCACACGCCACAGTTTGCCACCGTGCCACGAAGCTCCGAGCGCACCACCGTACTGCTCATCAACCTGGAAAGAGCAAGTAAGGGGACTGTTGTTGAGACTTGTCCATGCCAGGAACTGAAAAGAAAATCGGTTTGGCCACTTTGGACTGTTGTGGTCGAAAGGTCTGTTAAAGCGGTTTCACTTTTCTCCTCAGAGAAACTGTACGTGCTGAAGAACCCGGAAAACAAGGCCAGAAGGGAAGGGCAAACAGCCGCTTTCTGTTGTAAAATCGATGGCACACCTCAACCAGATCACTATGAATGGTGAGATTATGCTTTTAATTAAGTCACTTGTTGGAAATGTAAAGTGTAAGGTGTTCTTTCAAAGAGGTTTGTCTGTGAAGCTCTGACAAAGCCAGGGACCTTGAGGCGGACTGAATTGTAAAAGCCTTTTCACATGTCAAAAGATCAAGAGAATCTTCTACAGCGAATTGTAAAGAAAAACGAAAGCGTGTTGAGATGATCAGAATGAGTCAATAGTCTCCATCTACAGGTTCCACAATGGCTCTCTGCTGGACTTGGGTCAACAT
>MU204440.1:4094396-4105803 GCA_017309775.1 Paedocypris sp. Pulau Singkep
AAAAAAAGTCTTAGTATAGCATTATGACGATGTTTGTCTTAGTATAGCCTTATGGAAAAAATGTCTTAGTATAGCCTTGTGAAAAATATGTCTTCGTATAGCCTTATTAAAATAAAAATGTCATATTATAGACTTATGACAGTGTTTGTCTTAGTATAGCCTTGTGAAAAAAAATTGTCTCAGTATAGACTTTTGGAAAAAAATGTCTTAGTATAGCCTTATGAAAAGTAATGTCTTAGTATAGCCTTATGACGACGTTTGTCTTAGTATAGCCTTGTGAAAAATATGTCTTGGTATAGCCTTATGAAAATAAATTGTCTTATTATATCCTTATGGAAAAAGATGTCTTAGTATAGCCTTATGACAATGTTTGTCTTAGTATAGCCTTGTGAAAAAAATTGTCTTGGTATAGCCTTTTTAAAATATAAATGTCTTAGTATAGCCTTATGAAAAAAAACGTCTTAGTATATATAGCCTTATGAAAAAATATGTCTTAGTATAGCCTTATGAGAATGTTTATTTCTTAGTATAGCCTTATGAAAAAAAAAATGTCTTAGTATAGCCTTGTGAAAAAGATATGTCTTAGCATACGTAGCTTTATGAAGAAAAATTGTCCTAGTATAGCCTTATGAAAAAAAAAGTCTTAGTATAGCCTTATTAAAATAAAAATGTCTTAGTATAGCCTTATGACAATGTTTGTCTTAGTATAGCCTTATGGAAAAAATGTCTTAGTATAGCCTTGTGAAAAATATGTCTTAGTATAGCCTTATTAAAATAAAAATGTCTTAGTATAGCCTTGTGAAAAAAAAATTGTCTAAGTATAGCCTTATGAAAAAAATGTCTTAGTATAGCCTTATGACAATGTTTGTCTTAGTATAGCCTTATGGAAAAAAATGTCTTAGTATAGCCTTATGAAAAAAATTGTCTTAGTATAGACTTATGGAGAGAAAAAAAGTTTTAGTATAGCTTTATGAACAGAAAACTGTCTTAGTTTAGCCTTATGACAATGTTTGTCTTAGTATAGCCTTACGAAAAAAATTGTCTTAGTATAGCCTAATGACGATGTTTGTCTTAGTATAGCCTTATGAGAATGTTTATTTCTTAGTATAGCCTTATGAGAATGTTTATTTCTTAGTATAGCCTTATGGAAAAAATGTCTTAGTATAGCCTTATGAAAAAATTTGTCTTAGTATAGCCTTATGGAAAAAAATAAGTTTTAGTATAGCCTTATGAAAAAAATTGTCTTAGTATAGCCTTATGGAAAAAAATTAGTTTTAGTATAGCTTTATGACAAAGAAAACTGTCTTAGTATAGCCTTATGACAATGTTTGTTTTAGTATAGCCTTGTGAAAAAAATTGTCTTAGTATAGCCTTATGGAAAAAAATGTCTTAGTATAGCCTTATTAAAATAAAAATGTAATATTATAGACTTATGACAATGTTTGTCTTAGTATAGCCTTATGGAAAGAAATGTCTTAGTATAGCCTTATGAAAAAAATTGTCTTAGTATAGCCTTATGGAAAAAAAAAAGTTTTAGTATAGCTTTATGAACAGAAAACTGTCTTAGTATAGCCTTATGACAATGTTTGTCTTAGTATAGCTTTATGAAAAAAATTGTCTTAGTATAGCTTTATGGAAAAAAATGTCTTAGTATAGCCTTGTGACAATGTTTGGCTTGGTATAGTTTTATGAGAAAAAAAAATTCATCTTAGTATAGCCTTATTAAAACAAATTGTCTTAGTATAGCCTCATGACGATGTTTGTCTTAGTATAGCCTTATGGAAAAAAATGTCTTAGCATAGCCTTATGAGAATGTTTATTTCTCAGTGTAGCCTTATGAAAAAAATTGTCTTGGTATAGCCTTATTAAAATAAAAATGTCTTGGTATAGCCTTATGAAAACAAATTGTCTTAGTATAGCATTATGAAAATGTTTGTCTTAGTATAGCCTTATTAAAAAAAATATGTCTTAGTATAGCCTCATGGAAAAAATATGTCTTAGTATAGACTTATGACAATGTTTTTCTTAGTATAGCCTTATGACATTTTTTTCATATTATATATTACTATCTGCCTGCCAATCAAATTTTTACATACTGTATATTCTTAAAGCTTAATACAGAATAAAAAACATTTAGATCTTTGAGAAGAACATTAGATGCATTACGTGGACACGGCGAGCCTGGACATGACCTGGACTCCACACTTTTCCCGTGGCAAAGTTGAGAAGTGGACTTGCAGCTCCTGGAGCGATGCTGGCTCGGTGCCAGGTCACACTGGGCTGGACACACACTCCAGTCCGACCAGGGTCCCCATGAGACCTCTTCGCTTGACACGATGCCTTGATCAGGAAAATATTGTAAACATTGGTTCAAATGATGCAGGTCTGTTAACATTACCTTTGGGACACAGGAAGCGAACAGCATAATTCGAGCAGTTCTTTCCAGGAAACTGTTCTGCATTCACACACCAGAAACCCACAGTTGGGTCGGCATGGACTCGTTCTCCAGTGGTCCGAGCAGGAATCCATTCGGTGGTCCGTGCCTCCAGAGCTCGGGGAACCTCACACACACGCGTCCGGTAGTAGAAGCGGATGGCGTTGAGCTTCTCGTAGTCGCCTTTTCCTCCAGGATGGTCGACGTTAAACCACGTGGTCCACTCGTAGTCGTCTGGGGATGGATATCACAGACCAGTTTGATGCCAGTGGAGCTTTCTGGAACACAACACCTACCTTCATGGGGATAAACAGCTTGATTCGCTCGCCCACTCACACTTCTCCAAGATTCTGAGAAAAACACAAAAGAATTCGCGATGCGGACATGACTATATGACACTTTGATGATGTAGTATGCTGATATCAATTAAACTTTTAATATGCGCATTGCTGATTATAAAGAACACTGGATTAATAAACTACTTCTGTTTCTATGTCTACTGTATTTCCTTTTTTTTTCCCTTTTTTTAAATACTGTGTTTAAGGATCAGATAATTTTAGGATTTAGGTGCGCCTATAGTACGGTAAGTGATTATAATTTTAATGATGCAGATTTTTTTTATTTATTATAGAAACGAATCAAGATAAATTTCGGATTGTGAGTCCAAAATATGAATATTGGCAGTTGATCGGTGGTTTGCTGGCGCTCAATCCGCTCCGACTGTTTGTTAGTTGGGTTATTTGGAACGATGCTGCTTTGGAAAGACTTTTCTCCGTTTTGGGGTCGGGGGTTGGGGATTTGGAAGAGTCGTGTTTCTAAGAAACAGCTGCCAATAGCATAAAATGATTCTGTTTCTGTCGAGCAGACAATCACTTTTTTAAGAGTATTAATTAACCAAACTAAATTAAATGAATGTAAAGTCGAACCCACCTTGAGCATTACATCCTGTGATTCCCAACAAAAGCAGAAAAAAAGTCCTGGTTGAGAAGCAGCTCATCCTGGCGGCCTGTCCGTGACCTCTGACCTTCACACTCCAGCCCCCAAGAATAGTCCGGATTCTTTTCTAATGGGACAATAATAAGACAATTAGAACATGGAACACTTATGCAAAAACACAACTTCAGTAAATCACACGACTCCAAAATATTCCCATAAGTCTCTTCTTGGCAAGTGTGTCGCCTGCAAAAATAGTTTGTACGTGTAATTGTGCAATTTTTAAATATTTCATCTGACCTTAGCAGAATGTTAAAATGGGAAAACATTGCCTTCAGCTGGAAGTGTTTGGGGAAAAAATGACCCTAATCCTAAAGTTGAAGAATAATTCTTTGAAATGGAACCTGGAGCAAAATCTTCAGCTCTCAGATATCACATCTGTGAGAACCATCACCGCATGTCAGGGAAAAACACACCGCCAAGCCTACAGCATGTTTTACATCCAGAGAAAAATACTCTTTTGACATTGACAATGTTCTATTTACAAATTAAAGTGAGATTGTTCCAAAGTCTGCATGTATTTTCATATCTGAGTCGAAATCTGTCATTACAGGAACTTCAGGGATTCGAAAAAGCATTAAATACCTACAGTTTAGGTTTTCAGAGACATTTTACACAAAACTTTTTTTACAAAATGATTTAACCACTTAGATTATCAAATAGATCCTACTAGCAAAATACTAACAACAATAAAAGAAAAAAGTAAAAAAACAAACTAACACTTAGAAAATCTGAGCATCTTAGTTTAAATTGTGGGGAAATGAGAGAATAAAATCCTATAAATATGTACAAACATGGCCACAGCACAGATGGAAATCATAGAAGTGTTTTCCTTACCAAAGCAAAAGTCTTTTGGCGAAACCCGTTTCTGATGGATCTGCAAGGAAGCAGGAGAGAAGTGAAGAGAATGTGCAATCCAGATTTGTGTCCGGTACTTATATAGCTCAGCCCTGAGCCATAGGGTCGGCGGTCTGCCATTCTCCAGAAAAAACACACACTGTACAGTACAATACCAAGATAACACACACACACACACACACACACACACACACACACAGTGAGTGAGCATGTATATAAAACTACATCATTTAATCAATGCACACAAATGTGGGTAATGATTAACGGTGGTCTCGGGTCTGCGGCTCTGAATAAAAGGCTGTGAGTTTGTCTTATGGCTGTTTAGTTATGCAACAAGCAGAAGAAAGCCATTCATGAGTGACACTCCTTTAAAACACATGAAAGTCATTAGCAGTCTTTCTCCAACACATTAGTTTGTTCTCTCCCATCTGTCCCGCTCTCTCTGTTGATAAACAGTATGAAAGTGATTTGTTACCACGCGGAGCCAACAGAAATACACTGTGGCTTTTACTAATGATGTCAGATTTTGCAGATATATGGTGCAAATCCGTCGCCTCGACATGAAGACGTGTGCTTGACAACTAACAGTTCAAAAATCCGAGATGCTGAGGAGGACACCTTTGAAGTAGCTTGGCTATGGGAAGTAGCCATGTGACTGAAAGTGTCTTTTTTTAATTAATATTTCAAAATAAGAGTATGCGGGAGCTTCAGGATGCAGGGAATAATGCTTCATTATTTCAAGAACACATTCTCTATGTTCACAGTGGAAAAGTCTGTATACTGTACAATAATGTGCCTGTAAAAAGAACAGTAATCTACTGGCTGTTACTGGCAACTTACTGCAAAGTTGTTACATTCCGTTACAATTCATAGCATTATACTGTTTTCTTAAAACAAAAAAAGAACATAAAAAATACAGAAAATACTCAAATTAACTAGTATTTTCATCATGATGCATTGCTTAAAAAAACAGCCACTTATTGCAACAACTGTCAAAACAGCATATTACTGTATTTTGCTACAAAACATCCAGGCAAATTAAGGAATGTTTTGGAGTGTGTAATACATAATATAAATACAGTAAACGATCTTTACAAAAATTAATGTACAAATATGTTAATTTCAGCAATTGTACAATTAGTGATAAATGGTAATATTAATTGGCATAAGTAATAAATAATTGAACAATAAGTACAGTATTAACTAAATAAACTACTGTCAGTGTAGTTTTAAAAAAGAATTAAAAACGCAGCATATCAGTTTTAGTCTATTTATTTTAATGCAATTTTATCTTACAGAATTCAAATCAATTAATAAATCTTTAAGCTTTTCCAAACTAGACTTTTCTGTGACATGGCAGCTCTAAATCTTGGTCTCGCGTCATCACCGGTTTAACATCGGCTCTGCACTGTAATCTTCTCTCACACTTTTCCTTTAGATTCTTTACGAGCAGGACATTTACTATTCACTGCACCTCTACAAACAACCTCCGTCTCGGGGCAGACCGGGAGGAACAGGAGGAACAAACGAAAACAGTTGCCTAGCAACGGGTCACTGGCTGCGCACACGAAAAAAGTTTGTGAATTTTTGACACATTTAACAGATAGTTAGTTATTAGCCAAAATAACTAAGTGCATAAGTTTTACACACTGAACTATCTATTTGACCCACAACATGGGAGGCTCGACTCATGCTAAGCCATTGTGCTGAGTAAGGAGTGAGTTCCTTTAACCATGTTACCTTAAAAACCGATGAGCTGTAAAGGCCCGGAAGCTTCACTTAATGACTGCAGCAGTGGAAACATGCAGAGCAGCTTCTGCTAGGGCCATTAAGGGGCCGGGACCCCGGGAGAAGACACTGACCCCTCTCCTCTCGCCACTCAGATTGATGCCCGCATTCCACCAAACGCAGAATAAGTTGAACTCTGAGAAAGATAAATCTGGATTAGAGGAGCAAAAAAACCTGAACCAGACTTGGAGTTACACTGTGGTTTTATGATCCAGGCTGTAATTCACATCGGAGGCTGAATTTTCTGTCGTTTTAAGTGACGCGGCGGGAAACGAGTGAGTGAGATGAAGCCGTTGCATCTCGGGCTTTTTAACGACTTTCATGTGAACGCAACACGCCGTTTCAAAAACAAAGGCGCGAGGCGTGTGGTGTTTGAAGGACATGTTCAACATTTGCACACTTGCATGTGACCTGAGGCGGAGCAGCGAGGGGTTCCAGCCTGCAGCTATAAAACACCCAGACGTGCAGCAGATCCGTCCGTGAGATTAAAACCATCTGGCAGATCCTGAGAGGTTACACAATACTCTGAAGACCACACCGTCCTACTTTTATCTTTGATTTCCTGTCTGAGATTCTTTCCTCTTTAGACGTCAAAGTTGGGGAATCGTTTTATATCTCGTCACACCTCCAGACATTCACACACACACACACACACACACACACACACACACACACACACACACACACACACACACACACACACACACCTGTGGCTAACTGCTTCAAATTTGCATGGATTTGGCAGTTGTCTAAAGTGCTTACTTGGGTATTTTTGGTTACTTTGTGCTTGTACTGAGTATCAAAAACATAAGCAACTTTTGCTCTCTACTTGACTACATTTTTGTATGAGTATTTGTACTATTTACTCCACTACATTTAAATGGACACTTACTGTTACTCGTTAAGTTGTGATGGTGCGCGACAAGTCTACCGCGGTTAATTTCTTGGGTGGACGAGGTGATATCACCATCTGCAGGATGCTGAAGGTACTGGATGCTATTTATGAGCTAAACCTTGTTAGTGGCTTGATAAATACCAGGTTTTTAATTGGCGACATTTGCACATTTGAGTTTGACTGAGACACTTTTTGTTCCTTTTTTCTCAATTTTGTTCGGCCATTGTGAAACATTGAGGTGTTAAATTTCATTTCTATATTAGGAAATAAAGCATCGTAAATAAAGTCTGTTTTTTTAGCCTAAATTCCGTAGGAGTAAAATACTTGAGTTCTTTAATAAATTAGATACTTTGACTTTTGATGATTTGTAACTTGTAATTTCTACAGTAAGGTATCTGTACTTTAAAGTATGGGTTCTCTTTACACCTCCGAGTAGTAATTGTGTCCTCAACTGGACGTGGACCGTTGACATACTGAAAACTATGTGAAACGAATTATTGCCCTGCATGTCACAAGGACTATAATAATATCTGTTTTCATATGAGAGACCCCACAACCCATGGGTTTAAAAGCTGGAATAAGTGATGACAAGAAGTAAAATGCAATTGTAGCTTTGTTGCCTCGGCACCATTAGCAGACACACTGAGAGCATTAGTCACAAATCTGCTCTCCTCCTGTGGATTCCTGGACCAGGATATGGACGTTCTGCACTTGAAGTGGTTATAGCGATGCAACACAAAGAACCGCCAAACTGTGTGTGTGTGTGTGTGTGTGTGTGTGTGAGCACAGAAAGGGGAGAGATAGGAGAAGCACCAACCAGCGAAGCTCTTGGTGAGTCACTTCTTCTCCTGCCAACACACAGTGACCCTCTTCAGATGTGGTAGTTGCCATCACTTTTGAAGAATGTTGTTCGCAAACAGATGACATCAGTGTCTGGACCTCCGGCTCCTGTCTTCCTGTCTTCAGCGCCTTATCAAACGTTGATGGGGTAAAAACCTCGAAAATCTGGTATTTCAAAAGCAGCAAAAGAAGAGCCCTCTAGGTGAACATCTGGATCTCATTTGGCATTCGTGTTTGGGCTTCTGAACGCAGATTCAGACGTTAATGGAGAGTGGCTGAACTAACTACCTAATAACTAATAACTTTAAGATGCTTGAAAACCCATTTCACCAGCCACTTCACAACGGTTAGAGCAACTCTTGTAAAAAACGTTTTTTTTTAAGTAAGAATCCAACTGGAAAACTTGCAGTCAGATTGAGGATCTTTAGAACAAGAGTTCAATACTTATTATCATCCTAATCATCCTCTCTTTCTAATTTTTAAAACCAGGTCTTAAAATTACGGTATGTTTAATATTGAAGAAAACTAGTGTAAATTGTCCATGATTTGCTCTATTAATGAATCACCCTGCGTCCCGTGGTATAAAGTACACGAGTTAATGGACTTCGTTACTTAAGTATTTTTGGCTACTTTGCACTTGTGAGTATCAAATATAAAAGCAACTTTTACTCTCTACTTGACTATACTAGATAGTATTTGTACTCTTTTTTTTCCCCACAACGTTTGAATGGACACATTTCAGTTTGACTGAGACTGACTTTTTATTCTTTTCTAATCTATTTTATCTTGCCAATTTAAAACATTGAGGTGTAAAATGTCATTTCCATATAAGGAAATAAAGCCTCATGAATAAAAAGTTTCTTGTTTTTCACATTTCTGTGTGTTTTCTAATCTAGAATTCAGTACGAGAAAAGTTATTTTAAAACTGAATAATTTATGACTTTTACTCACGTCTTCTTGGAATTGATGACTTGTAACTTGTAATGAAGTAATTTTACAGTAAGGCATCTGTACTTATACTCAAGTATTGTTTTCAGATTTACACCGCTTACATCTCTCTTTTTGTCATTTTAAAAAGCAAGTCTATGAATCATATTTACACCAGTAGAATAGTGTAAATTGTCCCTGATGAAACACGCTGCTTCATACCACAGTAATAAACCTAATAGCACCTTTGTTGGGCTTTAAGGGATTAGTCTGTGAAATTAAGATTAAAGGTGTGCTGGTCTAAATGTCATTGAAAACTGAAGGTCTCTATAGCTAATAATCATCCACACACACACACACACACACACACACACACACACGTTTGTGAGTTCCTGTAAAAGCCATCAGAGCCGTGGAGATCTCCAAGCTTTCCCCCTCCACACAACAGAGACTGAGACAGACGTGAACACATATCTCAATCCTCTGGAGAGCGAATACTAGAACAAAGAAAACCACGAGTGTCAGCACTGAGCTGACCTTATAATATGAAGGTCCAAACATCATCCAGGTCTGATCGGATGGTTTTGCACTTTCCTTCAGAGATCCGTTTTCAAAAATGCAGGAGGAACATCTGGAAATCAGCGTTGCAATCAGCCACCGTGTGGAACGATCCTGACAGATGGGATTAAAAGCGTCATTTGCGTGACTCGCCACTGGGGGGCAGTGCAGGAAAGGTTTCTGAAGGTCAGTCCAGCCGCTCGTGCACCTGTAGAGAAAAACAACACTCAGAGGAATGTCCACCATCCAGCTATCAAATGATCTTCACGTCACGACAAATGCTACGAAAATATCTGAAGCTTTAGAAAAATAAAGAGCAATGCAAAAAATTGTCCCAAAAAGGACAGTTGGGAATTTTAAAGGTCAAGATGAAAGTAAAAAAAAACGGTAGTGTGTTTTAAGACATGATGTAAATGAGCATAATGATGTTCCATGTGACAAACAGCATCTCTACTTGTTAAAAAGCACTAATTAGTTTATCATTATCACGTTGATATCACGGCCTGTGTAAACGTTCTGCTCTATAGGTTCTTCCGCCACAAGCTGGATCCGTCGATGATACCAAGGTTTACGTGGAATTAACGGTCTAATTTACGAGGTTCAGGACAGTATGTGATGATGTCATTGTAGAATGTAAATTTCACTTCTAAGCAGCAAGATAAAAGCATAATCACAGAATAATGGCCAATTTGCCTCCAATTTGAGCCTATAACTGCCTCATTCCCACTTTATATAATTACCCAATTAAAGCTTATTCTGCATGGCAGATTCTCAGGCATGTTCTCTATCGGTTTGAGGTGACGCGCATATTGATACTGCAGAAGAATCTCTTTAATATGAACATTACTCACCCCAAAATACTTTTTCAGACCGTTGAATTTGCCGGCTAATTGGTTTGTCATTAACACGCACATGCTAGCTCTCACATCTGCAATTACAATGCCAAATTAGAATGTAGGTTAGATTTGAAAGTGGATATGCCTCCTCCCATCATAATCAAATACATTATTGCCAAAATACAATTTACATTGTAAAAAAGAAAAAAAATTCTCTGTAAAAAGTATAATGTTCTTGCAGCTGTGGTTTCCAATTTTTGTAATGTAAAATTGTGAATCCTGATTAGGTTTTGTTTTCAATTTACAGCATAATACAGTTTTTTACTATCAATTATTTACGGCAAAGTAGTCAATAAAACTTTATTTTGCTGTAAAGCATCTGCATAAATACACAATGCCTTTTTTTTTTTAACAGTGTATTAATTTACCGCACAATACTTACGTTAACAAATCTTCCCTTGATGCGTTGTAGAAAAAAACGGTAACAAGCCAATGCAATAATATTGTACGCATTTTGCTGTAAAAATCCTGTGGACATTAACAGGGACTTTTTATTTTTACATTTGTTTCAATTTCATTGTAAATCAATCAAATATAGTATCTTGGGCAGAAGTTCCATGTATAAGAAGATTTTCAATGGGGTTCCTTTTCTGCTTAAACAAAGGATAATAATAACAACAACAAAAGAAACAAATACATTCAGAGTAAATGTACATGGTATATAACAGTAAGGAGGAAAGCTCATTTTAGACGTGGCGTTTTCAGTCAACACATCAGAGGAGTCATAAAAACAGCATTTGGAATAAAAGAAGGTGAAGAAATCGACCAAATGTGCCTTTCTGGCTTGATTTGCATGAGAAAGCAGGGACCATGTCTACACGCACGACATTCATGAATAAATCAGCGGGGCTCATTTAACGCTACGTGCCATTATCTTTTCTTTATGACTGTGGGCGCGAGTGGGTGGGAAACAAGCGGAATATTATTGTGTGAGACCACAAGTGCGTGTGACTCCTGGAACAAACCCCAGGATGATGCAATTCCACACTGACAAAGTGTAGAATAGAAACTTCTACGGTCACCAGGGCTATCGGTGGTCAATACACGCCACTGCTCCAGAATGAAGCCCCTCATGAGGGCAGTCAGACCCAGAATGAAGCCCCCCATGAGGGCAGTCAGACCTTGACTTCCACCCAGCCCGGAGCTGGAGGAGCTTTGACTGTGCTGAGCTGATTGCGTTTTGAGGTGGATGGTTGGCACGGCTAGTTTAATCGCGGC